>JAEANM010000660.1:0-22123 GCA_017656035.1 Myanophis thanlyinensis
ATATAAATAAATAAAAACCACAGCAGCTTTACAGTCGGTGTCCATGTATTAATCCAAGCCTTTCTTGGTGGCGTTGGTGAAATTGCACACCTGGCAATATATGGAGCTTCCTTTTATTCCCCACTTCGGATAAAGGTCTTTAAGGAAATTGGAGGAATCGCACAGTAACGTTTAGCATTAATTGATTCATTAATGAATTAATTCCAGGGTGCTTTCGTTGCTCATTTCCTGCCTCTCCCCCCAATTTATAAACTGATGCGTCCTGAGGAATTGTATCAAGTGTTTTATTGCCAGAATGTACCATACCAAAACATCAAAAAATTAATACTCTAGGCTCGATCAAATACGAGAATTATCTCACGTGTGAATCATCGTGTCAGATGGGAAAAGGGTGGGAATGATCACTGACAGAACAATTAATGTAATAGGAAGTGTTCTTATTACACCCACTGTCTGTTTTTTCAAACCTTTGATTGACAGGTTCCCACGTGCCAGTATTACTCATAGCAACCTCCACAGGCAGAGCCTCTCCTATCATCTTCTCCCTCCCACCTGGGCCTTCAGCTCTTCTGAGGGTGCCCCCATCTGGGCTGAGTCCACCCCCCACCCACCCCACTTGCTGCTGGCCGCCCTCTTCTCTGTCTTGGGCAGGGGTCTCCAACCTTGGCCACTTTAAGACTTGTGAACTTCAACTCCCAGAATTCCTAAGCCAGCAAAGCCCCTTGCTTTAATCCTGGGTGCCCAGGGCCCAGAGAGGAGAGGCAGGAGGCTGCAGGGCAGGGCAGGGGGGCTGTGCTATTGCTGGGGGAGGGGAACCCAGATGCAGACCCCACCCACTGAGAATGAGACTCCAGATTTTGTACACCAAAGACTGTCTCTAAGCGCTGAGACAGCCTCCCCTTGTGGGTATTTAGAGGTGGGGGAAGAGGGACCCAGGGCCAGTATGGCAAAAACCAATAACCCTGCCAGGGACTCACTCAGAGCCCCACGACCACCCCCGTCCATCACCGAGGGCTCCCAAGGACAGGGATGCTTCCCAGGGCAGGCTCAGCTCATGCCCCCCACTAGCCCATTGGCCTCCTTCAGCTGTTGCCCCCAGACAGAAACTGAGCGGCTAAGGGAGGGCTGTGTGGGAGCCCCCAGAAAGCCCTGGAGCCTCCCAGAGGGCAGTGTCCAGAAGGAACTTCAGCCAGCAGAAGGCAGTGGCTGGAAGAGTCTGAGCAGAGGAACAATGGGGGGATGGGAGCTGCACTTCGTTGTGTCACATGTCTCTGGGAGGCCTCCCTGCATTGAGTGGGGATGGACTGGATGTCCTCGGGACCCTTCTGGCCCTGGGATTCAGCGGCTTGATCAGCCTTGGCAGTGTTGGAGGCCCTGAGTGCTTTCCTGAAGGGGACCATGGGGGGGGGGGCTGCTGGGAAATTAGATTTCAGGA
Organism: Myanophis thanlyinensis; assembly: GCA_017656035.1. NCBI lineage: Eukaryota > Metazoa > Chordata > Lepidosauria > Squamata > Homalopsidae > Myanophis > Myanophis thanlyinensis. Next base: position 1,436 of record JAEANM010000660.1, read on the forward strand.
GGGGGGGCTGAGACCTCAGCCAGAAAAGAAAGGGAGCAGCCACTTTCTCCCCCAGGAGGAAAGAAGCCAGACAAACAGGGGGGAGGGGAGCACCAGAAAAGATGCAGAGCCTTGAGCTGAATCTCCAGGGGACTTTTGGATGGCCTCTGGCACCCTACTTTCCCCTTGAGGCCCTTCATTTAGCAACAGGGGGACTCCAACCCTCTCAGGAGAGGCCTGGCATACATCAAGAACTTGCCCATGGCTGGTCTGGGCATCCAGTCTGGCACAACCTCTGAAGAGTGGAGGCAGGTTCAGGGTGCGAATGCTGCTCAGGAAGGACCAGCTGGAGAGATAGACACCGCTCCAGTCGTTCCTGCCCAGCACTGCTAAACCTGCCACCTGCAGCCCCATCAGTGTGAGGGAGTAACAGGCTCTGGCTGGGCTGTTCCTGCTCCTTGGACCTTCCTTCCTGGGACCCCCTTCCCCATCGCACCCGCACCGTCCCTGCAGAGGGGCCTTCATCCGGATGGATCCACCACTGGGGAGTTAGTCTCCCATCTGCCAGCTCCAGGTTTCCCAAAAGTCCCCAGCCTAAATCTTCCTAATACTTAAAGGCAGGTAAAGGACACAGTTTGCAATACAGGGTGTGGTTGTCAGGTACACTGCCACTATGCATGGAGGTTGTTTCTGTGGTAAGGAATGGTTCAGAGGCTCTTCTTGGCCTGTAAGCTCCAAGGAGGTTTTCTGTCAGAGTCCCAAATGGCATTCACAGCAAGAAAGGAGGAGCTGGGGCTGTCGGCAAGGGCACCATCCGGGCATCTCTGCCATCCAGGTTGGCAGCTTCATGGAACGGAGGGAAGCCGTGGGGGGCCTGGCAGCCCTTGGAGGCAGAGGGGGGAGGTCCGTGTGAAGGGCAAGGAGCTTGGGGGCTTGGGGGGGCAGCCTCCCAAGGCCGCTCAGGCGGGTAAGTCGAAGATGTCCTGGCAGAGGCACTGGCAGAGGCTGTAGAAGACGCAGAGCAGGAGTGTGGAGGGCACCAGGCTGACCAGGCCCAGGCCCAGGGTGGGCCGCTCCACCAGCAGCAGGTAGATGCCCAGGGGCAGGGAGCTGAAGTAGAACAGGCCCAGAAGGCCCAGCAGGAACCGGGGCACAGGTCGCTGGGTGCCACAGGCCCGGCAGAGGGGCAGCGGCCCGTGGCAGGGCAAGGAGGCCAAACTGGGCGGGCGGTAGAAGCGCATCACGTCCACCAGGTCCAGCGCCTCGGGGGCGGCCGCCTCCTCGGGCACCTCCAGCAGGGTGATGACCAGGCAGTCCGAGGAGCGGTGCTTGCCGTCGGCGAAGGGCTCCAGCACGCCCGGACACAGCAGCACCTCCGCGGACGGCGGGGGCTTGCAGAGCAGCGCCAACACTCGCCCGTTGTCCGGCAGCCGCGCCACGTCCTCGCCCGGCACGGCCGTCTCCTGCCGGCAGAAGGGGCAGCAGAGGCTGCCGGGCGAGCCGCCCGCCTCCACCATCCGGCGCAGGCAGCGGGCGCACACCTGATGGCGGCAGCCGAGCACCTTGGGCCGCCGGCCGCGACCGTCGAAGCTCTCGCAGCAGATGCCGCACTCGGTGTCTGGGGCCGCCCGGCCGAGGGGCTGGTCCCGCTCCCCCTGGCCCCTCGCCAGGGACATGGCGGCCCCGAAGGGAGGACGGCGCCTGGAGGGAACAGAAAGCGAGCAGGCTTGAAGAACTGGGAGCACGGTGACCGCCACAAAGGAGCCCGGCGACTCTGCCACGTCTCCACAGCGCGGACAGAACCGGGTTCCTGCAGGACCGATCGTGCCGGGCATCCTGAACGCTCTCATCCCAACCCGTGCCCACACAGCATCGGTCCTCAGGGTTCCCAGTCCCGGGTCCCTGGGCACCCGGAGCCAGCACAGCCCACGGGCTGCTGCCTCGGAAGAGCAGGAAGCAACTTGGCGAGCCCCCTCCCTGAAGCTGGCCCAGGCACAACTTGGCGTGCACCTGAGCCTCCCACCCCGCCCCGCATTGCAGGAAAGGAGGAGGGGTCAGACTCTGCCCTGGAAGGAACCGGGCCTGGGGGGGGGGGGGGAAGGCGGGCTGGCATGCGCTGATGCTCCCTGGGCAGCCTCACCGCTGGCTGCAGAAGCTCAGCCACCGCACCCTCTTCCTTGCCCAGGGAGACCCTCGCCCGCTTCCCCGTGGCTTAGCCCTGGGTCGCAACCAGGCAAGCGGGGTGGGTGGGTGGGTGGTGTGAGAACGGACTGCTAAAACCCACGTGGGAGGAGCCTCGCCCTGAAAGACCGCAGAGCCCCCTCCTTCCCTTCCTGCCTCGGGCCGCAGGGACCCCCTGGGCCGGGTCTCCGTCTTGCCTGCTTACCTCGCCGCAGGCGCGAAGACAGCCGGCCGCACGGCCGCCTCGCCGGGACTGCCGCAGCGCCAGCTGGGCGCTCCCGGGCCACGAGCATCCTCCTCCCCGTTGCCAAGGCGACGCAGACCGAGCCGGGTGTGGGCGACGCTCGCGCGGGACCTCCCCCCGACCCCCTCAGTCCTGAGGCCGATCGGCTGCCCGGCAACAGCCGCCGGTCCCCGGCGACCCTCGCCCGCTCCTTTGATCCCGGATCCCGGGAAAGGGGGGCTTCAAGTACACGGTGGGCAGGAGGGACCTTCGCCTGCTAGGCCGCGTCCCCCAGCCCCCGCAGAAGGGGGCGCAGCAGCTGCATTTACGTGGAAATAAAATCGTGGGGTCCGAGGCTCTAATGGACAAAATGCATGTCACTCGTGTCATACCCTCAGCGTGAAACAGAATGCAGGATTGCCAAGGCAGTTGCGTCACCAACGCAGACCCCCCCTCCCCCGCAGCCCCTTCCTGCCGTTCATGCGGTAAATATGTAGCCCCGACCCGCTTCTCCATCTGTTGCGCCGCTGCTATCTCAGCACCAAGAAAGAAACCCGTGGGCTGCGCTTAAACTGAAGGCTCCGGGGAGGCAGGATTTCGAAAGCTCCCCCGGGGGGGGGGGACATCTTTAAAGCCCCGGAGTGACGGGGATGCCCAGGCAGGAGAACCACCCCCGTCCAAGCGGCCCAAGACGGGAAGGAAGGAAAGCGGCACAAGAACCGCAGACCTGGCACCGGAGGGGAGCAGCTGCCTGGAGGGGATCCGGGGCTGGAGAGACGGTGGAACAAGCCATGCCCGACCCGCCTTTTACGGCCAAGATCCACCATTCACCCTTTTGGCCCGGACAGATGGGGCTGGACACTCCCTCCATCTGATGGTTTGCAACCGGAGAGAAAGGTGGGCTCTTTGGCCCTCCTCGTTAAAGCCTCCACTAAACAAGTTAGGAGGACGGAGGGGCGTTCGTAAAATTTGGGAAAGACCCAGAACTAAAGAAATTGGTTAATCCTGCTATGTGACAGAGGGGAAACAGTCCCCCCCCCCCCCACACACACACAGTGTTTGCATACTGTACAGCAGGGGTCTCCAATCTTGGCAACTTGAAGACAAAGCTGGCTGAAGAATTCTGGGAATTGAAGTCCACAAGTCTTCAAGTTGCCAAGATTGGAGACCCCGGCTAGGACCGCATCAGCTGGAGCGAAGGGAGCCAGGATTGGGGGGGAGGGTCCCAGTGCTGAGCAAGCAGGGTGTCCCAGCTCTGAGAAATCGAACTGCATGCCAGGCACAGAGCAAGTATGGTTTAACCCACAAGTGGAACAGCCCTCCCCTAACCCCCCCCCCTGCAAAATCCAGCTCTGGCCTTCCCATTCAGCTCATCCCGGAGAAGATGGAGAAGAGTGAAGGCAGATGCTGCAGACCCATTCCCTGAAGGTGGGCCAAGGAACCCCAGGTTGCAATTCAGAACCCCCCCCCCCCAATTGTTTTGGAAGGAGATCCCCAGAGACAGACCCAGTGGACAGCAGAAGAGCCTGCCTCCTGGCTATTTCCAAATGGGGATCGGATGACCCTCACAAGGGAGGAAGGTGGTCCAGAACAAGGGTTGGATTGCAGGGTGAGGTGGGGGATGGCCTAATTGACAGACATTTAACCGTGTTCCAATACTTGAGGGGCTGCCAGAGAGAGGAGGGGGGGGGGTCAAGCTATCCTCCAAAGCCCCTGAAGGCAGGACGAGAAACAAGGGATGGACACTGATCAAGGAGAGAAGCAACCTGGAATTAAGGAGGAATCTCCTGTCAGGACAGTCAACCAACGGATTGCCTTCTGCAGCTTGTGGGGGCTCCTGCACTGGATAGCATCTGTCAGGAATGGGGTAGGGTCTCTCTTCTGCTTCGGTGGGAGGGGGGTGGATTAGAAAGATGACCTACAAGGTCCCTTCCAACTGTTTATTCTGTTGTTCTATGATTTTGGCAACGTGGGAACCTTCTGTCCTCTGAGAACAACAAAGGGAAATTCTCACTGGCTCCAGGGCCTTCACAGGCTTGAGAGAAAATATTTTGGGCTCCACACGCTACAGGTCCCCCCCTCTCTCTCTGCCCCCCCCCAACCTTTGCAGCTGGGAGGTTAGATTACACCCCCCTTTCCCCTCCCCCGTGCATTTGTCAGACTGATTCCTTTGGCAGATTTGCTCAGCCGGCCTTTGAAAGGCAAGTGGTGGTGGGATGAGGGTCCCGGACCCTGCCCACCCAGGCAGGACACTCACAGGTGGGAATGCAACCACACAGCTCAGCTAAAGCCCCCCCCCCTCCCCCCCCTGCCCTTAATGGGGGACCTTTGCTAGGTCCTCATGTTGGAAGACCCTTGCCAGCTTTTGGAAGGGAGTGGGGGGAGGACTCCCACTTCCAGAGGCCTGAGCCCGAAGCCCCTCAAGGTCCATCCAGGCCTTCCTGCAGTGACCCTGCAAAACGCAGCTAGTCCTTGACTTACAACACTTCATTTAGTGACCATTCAGAAGTTAAGAACAGCACTGGAAAAAGTGACTTGGGGCCGTTTTTCACACTTGCGATGGTTGTAGTGTGCCCTACGGCCATAGGATCAAAATCCAGATGCTTGGCAACAGGTTCATATTTATGACAGTCGTGGTGTCCTGGGACCACAGGATTTCCCCCTTTGGTGACCTTTCAACCAGCATAGTCCACAGCGAAGATGGATCCACTTAGCGTCCGTGTTACTGGCTTGGCAAGTGCAGTGATCCATTTAACAACTGTGGCAAAAAAAAACCTGGGCAAAACCCACTTAAGAGCTATCCTGCTGGGCACCAGAAATCATGGGCTTAATCATGGTCGTTAAGTCGAGGATCACCTGCTTTTGCCTGGGGAATTTCTGTGACCGGGTGGGGGCTGCCTGGATCCCCCTCCTCTTGAATCCCAGAGAGGCATAATACGATCCAAGGCCTAGACGAAGGCCTCAGGATGGGGAGTCCGTGGGGAGGCCCATTTACCTCGTGCCACGCCCCCATTGGGCTCCTCTGGCCACGGAAACGTGGCTGATGGAAGGAGGCAGGACAGGGCAGGCCGTGGCTGCGGAGGTGGGAGTGGGATCGGGGGTCCCAGAGGGCCGACCTCGTAGCCAAGCCAGCCAAGGGCCTCCCCCCTCAGCCGCCAACCCCTAAGGCCACCCACCCACCCACCCAGACCCACCCCTTCACAGAAAAGCCAGCAGGGCCAGGCAGGTGATAATGCTGGTTTTAATGTTCCTAAGAACTAGAAACAGAATCCAAAATAGACTTTTTCTTTTGCTCTTCCAATAAAAGCCATAAAACGGTTAGCATAGTTAAATTAAACCTTTTTAAAAAAGAACAAAAACAAAACTCTCCAAGGAAGAAGCCGGGAGCCTCGGGTGGGAACAAGACAACTACCAAACGGGCCGCCCAGACACCTTCCGCTCACACACACGCCAGTCCTCTGCTCTGCGACGGACAATGGACGGGGCCAGTGGGGATATGCAACGGGCACACTTGGGGGGGGGGAGGGAGAGGCGACGAGGGCACTCACCACAGGGACACGTATTTACACGACCGATCGATGTGCACCGGCAATACCCGCCCGCTCGCCCCACCTTCTGCTGTGGGGGAGGGGCAGCCTGGCCCCACTTCCCCAGGCCCTCCCCTCCCCTCCCTCCCTCCTCCCTCCCCGGATGGGGAGGGCTCAGCGAGGCAGCAGGCACCGCTCTGCTGGGCACAGCCCAGGGGCATCTGCAGCTCATCAGGGGGCAATGGGGACCACCAGCCCCCTGCCCCCCGGGGGTCCCCTCCTGCTTCGGAGCTATCCGGCCGTCCCTCTTGGCCTCTCAGCTAGCCGCCGGTCAATTGGGGGTGGACTCTCGGCTGGTGCTCTGCTCCTGAAGCGGCTCCCGGTCCTTCTCCGGGGCCGAAGAAGTGGCGGTGGCCGGCTGGACGCGTCCCGAGTGTTTGTAAGCGGCAAGCAGCTCCTGCAGGCGCTCCGGGGTGGGCTCCCACTTGGAGAAGCCTGCGTTGTTCTGCAGGAACAGCACTGTGGTGTTGTGCACGACCTTGTAGTACATCTCCTCCCTGCAATGGCAGAAGGCCGGTGCTTAAAGACTCCCCCCCCCCGCTCCCCCACCAGCCCCCAAGGCAGTGCTGGCTCTCCATGGCTTCACACCCCCCCTGCTCTGCTTTGCCCCGGGAGGGAGCCACACCCCTGGGTGCCCATGCCCCGCCTTATCTGGGGGCTGCCCAGGGACCCCTGTGAAAGGGTAATGTTCCAGTGGGAACTGTGGGGGGAGAGCAAGGGAAGGGCCTGCCCCCCCACCTGGATGCCCCGCTTACTTCTTGCACAGGTGCTGGGAGCCGCTGCGGTACTCGTGGTCAAAAGCCGGCAGGACGAGCTGCTGCCGCTTGAAGGGGCTGTGCTCCATGCGGGTCAGGGCTGTTAGAGGGGGGTCCCGCCACTCCGGGATGAAGACGATGAAGGACAGGGGCTCGCTGGATGCCTCCAGCAGTTTCTAGGGCACAGGGAAGAGGCGGGAGGGCCTAGCCCATCTCCCACCCAGCCTGCCCAGAGAAGGGGGAGGGGGAGGGGCCCGTGCCCCCTGGGGGCCCCCCGAGGCCTTACCTCGAAGTGAGTCACCATGATGTCCATCAGCTCCTCGCAGAAGGGAGGGTTGGCCTGAAAGGAGCCGCTGATGGGGGAGAAGTCCAGGCAAGGCCTGAGGGGAAGAAGCAGGCGGTAGCGGAGGCTGGCCGGGACCCTCCCTGGCCTGGCCTGGCCTGGCCTGGCCTGGGCCCCCGGCAGCCCCTGGGCCCCTCGGGCGGGCGCTCACCCTCTGGATCCGAAGTAGCCATCCGTGTCCGGGAAGGCCGAGCAGTATTGCTTGAAGTAGCAGTTCAGGGGGGAGGCGAAGCATTCGAAGGTCACCCCAAAGAGCTTGTGGAGGGCTTTGAAGACGTGCACCGGGAGCGCCCCCTGCAGGCCGGTGCCCTCGTAGAGCCCAACGCCAAACATCATCTGAGGGGGATGGAGAGAAGAAGCCCCTGGGAAGCAGAGCAGGGCCAGGCAAACTCCTTGACCTCCCCTCCCCACCCGCCCAAGCCCAGCCGGCCGGACGTACCTGGTACCTGCGGAGGAGGCACCAAACCCTTGGCAGGAAGTGCTCAAAGCTGGAGTCGTCGGTGCAGCTGTAGCGATAGAGCAGCCACTGCCAAGGAGGGAGAGAGGGGCTTTGCCAGGGCACCCGGAGGGCCGGGGTCTCCCTCCCGCCTTCTAGCTCCCCCACGCCCGTCCTGCCCCCTCCCCATCCCCACTAGCAGCGCACCAGCTTGCTGAAGTAGCTGCGGCTGACTTTCAGCACCTCGCCCTTGTAGCGCACGCAGACCAGGCTGCTCTCCACGTGCATCTCCGCACTGGGCATTGGGGGCGATGGGACGGCCAGCTGCACGGGGTAGCAGTACACCAGCCGCTCCTGGACGTCGGGAGGCTCCACCTCAGCTGGGGATGATGGGAGGTTAGCCAGCCCTGAGAGCCCCAAGCCGCCTCCTCCTCCCCAAACAAAGAGGCCACCCAAACCAGAACCCAGGAGCCCTTCTGCCTCAAAGAGCCCCAGCCCCGTTCCCACCCCCACGGGAGCGCTGAGACCCCCGGCCTCTCCTCCCTGGCAGTTACCGGAGAGGCTGTGTTCCTTCAGGATGGCCAGGTGCTTCTCGCGGATGCGCTTGACGTATTCCAGGGAGATGTGGTAGATCTTACTGCAGATGCCCTCCACCGAGTCCTTGGCAGCGGCGGCAACATGGGGGCCGCACTGCTTGCGCAGGTGCTCCAGCCGGTCCTGCAGACAGGAGGAAGGAGCGGAGGAGGCCCTGAGCCGAGGTCTGCCCTGGGGCTGCTCTACCCAACAAGGGTCAGCGGCTGAGCAGGACCCGAAGGATCAGTTCGTGTCCAAGGTCACCAGCCTCCCACCCAGGTGAGCCCACAACTGATGAGGACTCAGGTAAAACTGGCTCCGGGCAGCAGGAGCTGAACATTAACTGGAGACCCAAGAGTGAAAGCTCTGCTCTACGATGGAGGAGGAGAGGAAGGGGTACAAATCCATTGTGTGAAGACGCCGCAGAAGGTATTCTCTGAAAGGGAATCAGCGCCCCAGATATACGACAGGTGACTGTTATTCTTACTGACCCAGAAGGGGGTGGGGGTGGGTGGGAGATATAAGGCCAGGCATATCCCACTTGCCTTGGCCAAAAGCATACGTTCTCTTGGCAGGGATTTACAACTTGACAATAAATCAGCATTTCAACAAGGAGTCTATACTTTACAAAGGTATTTTTCCCCTAAGTTTTATCCTGTTAGCAGTGACTGACTTTAGCGGGCAGTGCCATCTCCGTTTGCTATGCCAAAGAGCCGGTGTGGTCCAGAAATGTTTCCAAGTCTCATGGCCAGGATGACATCATGCTGCAGCGGGCTGAACGCATGGCGAAACATGGAACGCTGTTGTCTCCCCCCCCTCCTGCATGCTTTTATGCTCTACTGATTCATTTACTCGCATTCAAATGCTTTCAAACTGCTAGGCTGGCAGGAGCTGGGACAAATGGCGGGCGCTCACTCCTTCTGGCACAGGGGTGTCAAACTCGATTTCATTGAGGGCTGCGTCAGGGTTATGTCTGACTTTAGGGGTGGGGTTGGGGGGAGGGTGTGGCCAGCTCAACATCACTCGTGTCACTACCCACCATGTAGTCCTCCTTGGAGGCCGAGCGATCCCGCCGCAGCCAGCTGAAGGTGTCTTCCACGTTCCACTTCACCACTTTCCGGCTGTCTGGAGAGGCGCTCCTGCACACCGAGAGAAAGAGCTGCTGTCAGGCTCCGAAAGCCAAGGAGGGCAGGCGGAGGTTCTTCTGGGCAGACTCCTTCGTTGCTCTGCACCTTCCGACAGAATCTTGCCAGGCTGAAGCAGACGGCTGCCTACGGGAAGCACTCGCTCTGGGATCTCTCAGGGAGGAAACGTCTTCACCCCCTTTGCCCCACACAGTCTATCTGGACTGAGTTGCCTCTTGCTCCTCTGGAAAGCAGCGCCTCCCCCTTTCCTGGGAATCCAGACCACACTCCATCACACCTGCTGACTCTGGGACCACACTCTGAAGGTCAAGCAGCCAATTCAACCGGCACCCGGAGAGGCTGGTCTTGGTGCTCCGGCCATTTCATATGTGGCTGGCGTCCCCTCCTTCCCCATGCCCCCCTCCCCCCTCGGACTGCCTTCTGGGAAGAACGGGGCTCCGCCCACTAAAACAGCTAATTTGCCCCTACCTGGATTCAATGAGCCGCTTTGCAGCTTCGGCGTATTTGAAAAGCAGCCGCTTGGCTTCTTCTCGGAACTTGATTCGGGACAATCTGTGGGGGGAGGCAGAAGGAGGGGAGGGCTGAAGGTCAGGCTCTGGGGGGGAGGGCAGCCTTGAAAGGCATCCCTCGCACCAGTCGCCACACCTGATGGGAATGTCATTCATGATTTCTCGGAACATGGAGGGAGACACAACGGGCTCGCAGCTGCTGGGCAGCAAAGGGTCCGAGCCCTTGTCCACTACTTTTCGCTCCAGCATCCAACGGTTGAAGGACTCTCGGGGAGGGTCGATTCCTGAGGGAAGAGCCAGAGGGGGACAGCCGGGCTCAGCCGCGAGGCCCCCTTCCCCTGCAAGGCCCACCGCAGGTGGTCAAGGGGGGAGGGGGAGACGTTACCCTCCCGCTGCTGGCAGAGTTCCCGGTAATGCTGCCGCAGCTTCAGCATCAACTGGGACCGGAGCAGCTCCACTTCTGGGTGAGGGGTCAGCACTTCCGATGGGGCCCGCTGCTTAATTACGGCGTTGGTCTGAATGTCCAGGTCCCAGTAGACTCTGCCGGAGGGGAGAAACCCACTTGCAGCAACGATTGCACAGCTGGGGCTTCGAGCCCCTCGCCCCCTCCGCCCTCAACTTCCCCAACGCAGAAAAAGGCAGGGGAAAGGAGCCGCGTTCTACGAAATGCCATGTTAAATTCCAAAACCCGCAGCCGCTCAGCTTCACGGGCTCTGGATGCTTACAGTACAGGCGCCCGCAATCCGCCCTTTCGGGCCAACCATGGGCTGGGCTGGGCTGGGCTGGGCTGGGCCAGGAGGCCTCCTGGAATGTTGCCCGTCCCTTTTATGGTGAACGGATCCCGATTAAGCTCTGAGCTTTTCCTTTCCTTTGTGCTCTTGAGTCCTCCCTGGTTCCTGATGACTCCCCAGGCAGGTCCCTGCAGCTTTCTTGGCAACGTTTCCCGGAAGCGGCTGCCCTTGGCAGCGAGAGGCCCAAGTCCCCACGCTGGCCTCTTGCCTAAGGTAGGACCAGAGCTTACTGGTACTGCCGGTTTGTAGCCAGGCGCCTCAACCACTACCCCAGCTGGCTACTGGAGCAAGCAATTCCCCCCAGGTCCATCTCTTACGGCAGGAATGCCGCCCATCAGAGGCCTGGCCAGCCTCCTAGCTGGGCTTAAGTGTCACACTAGATTCCAGCTTTGCAACTGACAACTGCAAAAACAAGGGGACTTTTGAATCGAGGGGACTGTGCAAAACTGCAAAATACAATTGTTTGTGTGGAAAGAATGGGGTTTGAAATAATAAGCAGAAACAAGGTTTTTGTGACTGCCAGGGATCGGACTCGTTCTCTGTTGCGGTGCCTCCCTCCTCCCGGCATTCCCGACGGCCCTTCCGGAAAGACTTCACCGGCATTTGGCCCAAAAAGTTTGCTCAGCCCCTGTTGGTTGACTGTTTGGGGCAGGTTTTTTAAACCATATTTTTATTTAAGAAATGACAAGTACAACAATAAAGAAACTAATATAAACCCCAAAAAGATAAGGAACAAGGAATAAAGACTAATATAAGCTATATGAAAAAATAGACTGTAGAAAAGAAAAACAGAAAATAGAAAAAAAATGGAAAAAAGAATAAAGAAAAAATATAAAAAAATAAATAGGAAAAGAAGAATAAAAAATACAAATGCCTCTTCATCACGAGAAACACAAGCATTCTAGTATTTTACTAAAGTATCTCCTTCTAATATCTTTGTTCATTAATTTAGTTGTGGCTTTTAATTACGAGAATGATTTTTAAACCTCAGGCAGAGCCTCGGTGGCACAGTGGTCAAGAGTGCACTACTGCAGTCTACTTCTGCTGACTGTTGGCTGCCTGAAGAGCAGAGCAACGAAGAGTGTGGGTTTGTGACTACAGCAGGACTAGAACTCACAGTCTCCTGGTTTCTAGACCAAGATGGACCCTCAGTCTGCCCCACAAGGAGATCAGGGTTAGGGTTACTTCTCTGAAATGGTATAAGTTCTCTTGCTTGAGCAGGGGGTTGGACTAGAAGACCTCCAAGATTACTTCCAGACCTATTCCGTTCTGTTCTGTTCTGTCCTGTTCTGTGGCACAGTGATTAGAGTGCCGTAGAGCAGACTACTTCTGCTCAGTGCCAGCTGCCTGCAATTTCAAATCCCACCAGGCTCAAGGTTGACTCAGCCTTCCATCCTTCCGAGGTGGGTAAAACGAGGACCCAGACTGTTGGGGGAAAGAGGCTATCAAGTGCTTAGAGAGGGCTGGAAAGCAGTATAAAGTGATATACAAGTCTAAGTGCTATTGCTATATTATTGTTCCTGTACATTGGGATGTCCAATCTTGGCAACTTTAAGACCTGTGGACTTCAGTTCCCAGAATTCCCCAGCCAGCCTCGCTGGGTCTTAAAGTTACTCAAGTTGGACACCCCCATTGTGCATTTTGGTCTTGATCCTCTGCACACTGCCTAGAAACCCTGCTGAGAGACAAATTGCTTAAGTGAAAAATACATAAGTTGAAAAGATCACACACGAGGGAGACTTATGTCCTCTGAGGACAACCATCTTCTCTGCAATGCAAATTGTAGAATGTAAACTTATGCCAGAAAACTGTTAGAAAGAAAGAAATCGCTCTAGGATAAGCAGGACAGGATGAGCGAGAACGAAAAGCGGCCTGTTTTCTAAGGACTATGCGAATGTTAGTTTGATGGTTATTAGAAGCTTAGTCTCCCTCCTGCCCAGAAACTGGCCGAGATTCACATCCCGAAGTCTGACTCACTCGGTTGGTCGCAAGAGAGCCGCCTGCCTCTCTTCAGCAGAGACGCCCCACGCCTTCAACAGCGGTGTCCCGGGAGTGCTGGAAATGTTTGGGGCTGGCTGAGCTGTGGGGTTTCCCAGTACCTCCATCTGAAAGGGAGCAAGGCCACGTTACCTTGGGGGAAAACAGCAGCAGGGCTGGGAACAGGCTCACAAACCGGCGAGAACCGGCTCCTCCCTCCGTCACACCCGCCAACCACAAAGCGGAGGCTGAGAGACGCTCGTCCACTCCTGGGAACTCCTGAACCTTCTAGATAGGAAAGGGAGACGCCACCGAGCAAGGTGAAGGGAGGCTCCCAGGAAGGCTGTGCCAGGGACACCACAGGTAGACTTCAGCCTTAGGCCCCATTCGTTCCCCTCTCGCATCGGCCAACGGCAGCCCTTTAAGGCAGACCATCAAAGAGTTAGGAATGCTCACTTTTATCGTGAAGGCTTCAGTATCAGAATCTTTTTGGGGGGGGGAGCAGAAAGTAGGGAAATTGTTAACCAGCCTGCGCATGGCGACAAGAGCATCCAGAGACACTTTGAACAAATGGGGCTGGCTATCCCGTGGCTTCTGCCGTTTGCGATTGCGGTGTGCCATACGTGTATACCTGTCCTTGGTGGGGCAGCGCGACAGAACGCACCTAACGTGGCTAGTTTCTGGGCAAGATCTGTTTAACCTGTACATAGTTTAATCGTGTATTTTATACTTTCACATTTTATGTTGTATAGTAGGCCTTATTTTAATTGTGATGCTTCCAATGCAAATAAACACAACAATTAGCAGAGCCCAGCAGCTGCAAATGGGGCTGCCTTCAAAGGGATCGAGTCAGGGACTCCACCCCTGCTTTGGACTCGGGTTCCTCCGACCTGGCGGGTTTTCCTTCTTCTTCTTCTTCTTCTCCAGGTGGTTTCCATTCACAGCCAAATCTTCTGCCATGGCCTCCCCCCCAGCCTTCAACTCCTCCTGGCTCTGCCCTCCCAAGCCCCTGTCCTGGGCCCGAGAGGAGGGGGCTCCCTACCTTGGGCTTTTTCGCAAGGTTGCCACTGGGCTGGCCTTCCTCAGACAGCCTCCGTTTCCATAGCCTGCTTTCAGCAGTGGCCGCTTCACCGGCTCCCCCATCGGCAGGCACCGGGGCGGCGTTCAGACCCAGAGGGTCCGACTAGGAAGCCCAAAGAGAGAACCGTTAGCAGCATCTTGGGGTTCCCCATCCCGCCCCAAAGAGTTATGCCAGTAGCCAAGGGATGCTCCGGGAGGCCGTGCCCAGAACAGCCAAGCCAGCCACTCACGATGACGTCATGCTGCCCCAGCAGCGGCATCTCCCAGAGCGACTGGTTGGTGAAGCGGTTGAAGTAGTATGGCCGGTTCTCACGCTTGCTCCAGCACTTCTCCCAGCCCGCCTGCACCAGCTCATCTGTGGGGGAGGTGAGAGCACCCAGTCATGGGGGGGAGGGGAGGGGAGGCAGGCGTTGGCCAACCGCCCACGTCAGCAATTCCCCACAGCTGCCTCCGTGCAATACCTGGCAAATCCTGCACCAGGCGGGCGGTTTTGGGGGAGCTTGGCTGGTTCTGGTGGGAGGTGCTGGGAGAGTGGCTCATGAGGGCAGCCTCCTCCCTGGAGCTGCCGTGGTTTTCATTGGCCATTTTGCAGCATCAGCACTGAAGAAAGACAAGGAAAGGGCATCAACTACGCCTCCTGCCCACGGCCAAATCCAGGCACAAGGCTGGCTGGGTCAGGCGACCCGCTCAAACCTGCCAGCCGCAGAAGCTTCCGGGAATCTGAGTTCCGCCCTCCTCCAATGAGGAGAGAATCCCAGCGTGGAGGGGGCAGATCCCCGAAACAGACCCAGCATTCCCCAGAAGCCCTGGCAGCTCCGGGGCTCTGAACCAACGCACCGCACACTTTGGTGGCTTGTATGAAATGTGGTTATTACTGTAGGATTCCATCAGCGCAAGGAAGACGGGCCAAGCCCTCTTTGGTTTTCCTCCCCATCGAAGCCTGGCTCCCTGCCCTTTTCCACTCCGGTGCCTAAAAGCCTCGCTCAGCTCTGGGACCCACAGATCTGGGGGGCGTTGGAAGCCTCTGCCCTCTTGAGGAAGAAGGAGGGGCGCAGGGAAGAGCGGCAGAAGACGGAGGCAGGAGTTTGAATGCAAAAAAGAGCAGCGACTGGGACCTTGGTCCAAAGGGACCCGGGGGAGACCCCAGAGCAGCCCCTCAACGTGTGAAGGGCGGGGGGCGGGGCGGGGATTTAAGAGCCCCGGGGGAGGGGGGCACACTGGTGAAAAGGCAGCACGGCAGGCAGACTCTGCCCAGTCTGGAGCTGGATCCCGGTCGGCTCCGGGTTTGGCTCAGCCTTCCCAGGACCCGGATGCACGCTTGGGGTGGGGGGTGGGGGAATGGGCGATGTGTTGACCCGTGTGAACTGCTCAGGCAGCGCAAAGGCCGGCGGAGCGGCGCAGAAGCCCAGCTGCCCCATCGCTGCGGTTACGGGGCTGCAGCGGGCGGAGTTTTGCATTCAAGAAGAGCCCGGCTGGAGGCGCCACACCCCGCGGGCGGACCCTGCCCACTGCCGGCGCTCCGCTCCCGGGCGGCTCACTCGGCCTGCCGCACTCGGTGAAACGAGGAACCCGATGGTGGGGAGCGGAAGGGGCGTTCGCGTCTAAGGGCTGGGGCGGGGGACGGGCTAGATGGCCTCTAGGCGCCTCCCAGCCTGGCGGGGAGCGGCCCTTGGGAGGGAGGCCCTTTTCTTTCCGGGCTGAGCCAGGCCGAGGGGCCCCGGGAGGAGGAGGAGGAGGAGGGGACGGCTGCCGGCGGCCGGCCCGCCGCCCAGGAGGCCCCGGCGGGGCTGAGCCAGGCGGAGGCGCCTTCCTGCCTTCCGGGGCGGCCGCTCGCCTCTGCGCAGAAGCGCCCGACTGCCTGCCTGCCCGCCCGCCCGCCCACAGGGCTCAGAGCCGGGCCGGCGGGGCGAGGGGGCCGGCGGGGCGGGTGCTCCCGCGGGGGGCCGGCGGAGGGCCGGGGGCGGCCAAGGACTCCGGGCGGGCGGGCGGGCGGGCGGGGCGGGGGGCGGAGGGCCCGCCGGGCGAGGGGGCTGAGCGGGGGGGGGGGAAGGGAGGGCGGGGGCGCGCACGCGGCGGCTGCGGGCGAGACGGGGGCGCGCCCAAGATGGCGGCGGGGGAGGCGGCGCCTCCTCATCCTCCCGCCCGGGGCCGTCAGCTCAGAGCTTTCTGCGCCCCGTCGCCGGCCCCTTCGCTCGCCGGGGAAGGCCTGCGGGCTCGGCGTGCCGCCCCTCACCTGCGGCCGGGGCCTGGGGTCGCTGGGGGTCGCTCAGCTTCCCGCCGCCGTCGCACCGCTGCCTCACCCTGGCAGCCGCCGCCGCCATCTTGTACTCGGGACCCGCGGCGACCCGCGCGCAGGCGCCGGACACGCCCTGCGGAGCCCTCTGCGCACGCGCCGCTTCGCCGGGCGCTTCCCGCCACGCAGGCGCAGTTCGGACTCTGGTCGATCAGCTCGCGCATGGGCAGATCGGGGCCCGGAGAAGCCCGCGGAGGCCTGGCTGGGCGGCGCCATCTTTATTGGGCCCCCTGAGGCCTCCCGGTGGTCGATTCGCGCTCTCCCTGGGAGTCTGCTCGGCCGGGAGGCGGCGCCTTGCCGGCCGGCTAGATCTAAGAAAAACCGGAGAGGGTGGCCCCGCTAGAAGTTCCGACACCTCCGGACTCGTCTGAGTGTGGAGCGGGGCGGGTGTTCTGCCCGGGGGTCTCCTGAGGCGGGGAAGGGGAAGGAAGGTCCCGGGGTTCAGGGCGCCGCGTGGGGAGCGATTAAGGGGGGGGGGGAGGGAGGATCCCCGCAGCCCCGGATCTCCCGGCGGAGGCTCCCTGACCAGGCGGTGAGAAGCCTGCGGAGGGAAGGGGGACGAGAATCGTGGAAGGGCCCCGCTTGGGACCCTGCAGCCGCTTTTGGATATGGGGAAGACGCCGAGTCAGTCGCTGGGAAGAGCGCAGAGAAGCGCCCCGGGGTGATGAGGGATGTTCAATCCAATCCTTTATTGTCAATGCACAACATGTGTGCAGCAAAATTGAGAGAGCCTCCAGCTGTACAACCACACACAGCACACAAACACAGAATACATTCAGATACAGAATACAACTCCAGACTTATAAACAAGTCCCTAACCCCAGGAAATGCCCGGGCTGGCACATTTCCACATACATTTCCACGTGCGCACGCACGCACACAACCATATATATATAGGAGGATAGTGGAAAAGAGATCACAAAACAAAGGACCCAGGAGATCAGAGCACACGTTCCAGGTTATCCACAACAAAACTCACAAGGCCATCACACAGCCCATTATACCAACATTAACTCCCATCAACCAATCAAGAGGCAGCAGCGCAGCCAACCAGCCCAGCACACCCACCCCACCCACCCAGTATTTATAGAGAGACAGCAGCTCTGGTCACACACTTCTTGCCCTGGCACGAAGCAGAAGGCACCAGCCTGAAGGTGGTGAGTGGGACCTCACCAAAACGTTGCAAAGATACTCTCAGACTTACACAGGAAAAGACCCAAACAGATCTAGACCTGCATATATGTATATGTGTGTATACATATACATACAGCATACATGCATACATACAGATGCCAAAAAGGATCACCAGGAGGGCTGCTTTTGAAGTGAGAGAAGAAAGAAAAGGGGGAACTCCAACACACACACCCTGGGAGGGCTTCTCCAGCAGGACCTACCTCCGCAGGCCTCTGGAAATACTTTAAACCCCCTCCTCCCCAGTGAAAGAGCAGAAACTTCACTCCTGCTCAGCCCTGTTCGGGGAGGCAGGTTCTCCTATGGGGTGCCTCCTCCTGGCCCCACAGCCGTCCCAGGGAGGAAGGCCTGCCAGTTCTCCATACAGAATCAGGAGCCAATGCTCCTCCAAAATGGCTGTCAGAGGGGAAGAGGCAGAAGGGGACAGAGAGGGGCCCCGGAGGGAGCCAGGATGGCAGAAACCACTGAGACACACACAGTGCCCTTACTCTGCAAGTGAGGAAAGCACCGGGAATGTCCCACAAGGCTCTGCCAAGGCTCCTCGGGGCCACCCAGAGCCCTTATCTCCCCTCCCCCGGTTGGGAAGGCTTTCGCAGGGCTGCCCCACTGGGGTACCCGCTTTTCTCCCCAGGCATGGGCCCAATCACAGCTCTGCTGGGGCATCGGGCGGCACACGCAGGATCGTTAAGTAATTTCCCTGACTAAATAAAAGTCCACTTTACCAATAATACTTGGGCTTATATACGGCTCCATAGTGCTTTATAGCCTTCTTTGGACGGTCTACAGAGTCAGCAACTTGCCCCCCCCCTTCCCCCCCCCAAAAAAAACCAATTTGGGTCCTCATTTACCAACCACAGAAGGATGAAGGATGAGTAAACCTCAAGCCTGTCAAGATCGAACTGTCTGAAATGGTATGGCAGGGGTGTCAAACTCCATTTCATTGAGGGCCACACCAGGGTTGTGTTTGACCTTGGGGGGGAGGGGGGAGCATGAGGGTGTGATCGAGGTGAGCATGGCCAGCTCGTGTCAGCACCTGTGGTGGCCCGAGCGCTCTGCCAGCGAAAACGGATTCCCGAGTTCTGTTTTTGGTGGCAGAGGCACTGCGGGCCGGTCCTTCATTGCTTCTAGGGTGGCCCCATGGGCCGGATCTGGCCTGTGGACCTGCAGTTTGACACCCCTGCGGTGTGCAGGGGGTTGAACTAGAAGACCTCCAAGGTCCCTTCCAGCTATGTTCTGATTCAAACTGGTTGAGGATTGAGAGCAAACTTGGGGGTCATCCCATCTACCCCCTGTCCAAAAGTAAGCCCAGCAAGGGTCAGTGGAAGCTGCCCATCCTGCAGCCCCTCCAGCCTCAGTGTTCCCTGGAATTACAACAGACTTCTACATCTCCTGGCAACAGCCACTTTTCCCTCCGGGGCCTCCACTCTCACCACCGCCTTCTGGCTGTATTCCAGCCCTGCTAGATGCAACCAGGTACAACCATTCGAGGTTGGGCTGGGAGGGGGCCTTCTGGCGCACCACAAGAAGCCGACGCAAGCCAGGGAGCAGCTTCAGATGTGGCACAAAGGGCCAGGCTGGGCATGCCTCATCACCAGTGGGGGCAAGAGAGCAGCCGAGGCGGTGGAGCAGAGGGCGACAGGGGTCTCGGAGTGCAAGGACTCGAGGATGACTGCGGCTGGGACTGGTTGAGGGGGCTACAGCTTTCCAGAGCATTGCAAGCAGGGCGGGTTGGTTCTGGGGCTGCTTGCTGGGAGGAGAGAAATGGTGAGACAGGCGGGTGTGGGTAGCAAGGGCAGTTCCTAATGAGGCTCGGAAGGCCCAAACTCGGAATGGTCTGGATTGGGGTAGGTCCTCACTTAATGACTTGAAATTCTCAGTTAATGACCACAATGAGGAATGCTGGGACTGCAGTCAGAAATCAGTGTGGTCATGCGGCATCTCATTTAGGACTGCACTGATCTGCAATGGCAATCCCAGTCTCCACTGAGGTCATAAACCGAGGACGGCCTGAAGAGGGGAAAAGGGGTTTGTTTCTAGCTGCAGAGCTCCTTCTGATGGCCACCAGAGTTCAGCCCCTGCGTTGCTGCGCTGGCCCGAAGCTGACCCGAGTGATATGAACCTGTTTTGCAGCTTCTCTCTGCGTCTCAGACCCATCCGCTTGCCCCGTGTGGCTGTGGAGGACGAAGGGGAGAGCCATGCGGGCACCGCCCTCCCTCTTCCTAGCTGGGTGTGGGGGGGGGGGGGGGAATAGGAAAGAAATATGCCTCCTGACCTCCTTCCTCAAAGCAAAAGCGTATTCAAGGAAGGAAGAGAAAAGGCAACTTAATAACCAGTGCCTGGGACCCAATGCTGAAGAGGCGGCCTTCAGTCAGGCTTCTTCCTTGGGGGGGGGGGGAGGGGGGGGGGCAGCTGATGTCTACTCTCAACTGCTCTCTGCGCCAGCCAGCCGGGTAGAGCTGAGTGGATTACTGCCGTTTCCTCTTCCACGGGAGACAGTTTTGGAAGAGCCGATTCTTCTTAGCCAGGGAGGTCTTCCTTGTGAGTTTTCAGTGTAATTCTAGCTTGCTGGTGGGAGAGTCTTTTATCTTCAACACTTCATACACTTTGCTTGCCCCAATCCCAACGGGAACTTGAACTTGAATTTAGCTTGAAGGATGGCTTAGGCCTCTTGTAAGCATCTCCTTTGCTGGTTCTTCCCTTTCCCTGACCATGTGCTTCGCCCGATTCCACAGAAGTGCACAAAGGCCACCATCCACCCACTTTCTCTTCTTCTTTGCACTGAAGTCTTTGCTGCCTAGGAACTGTATCAAATTCTCCCGAGGGGCAGACTTACGGGGGAGGGGGAGGGGGGCTTGCAGCCTCTTCAGGACCTGAAGGAAAAGCCTGCGGGGGGGGGGCGCGGGGGGACCTTTTATTTAGATCCTCCAAAGAGGCCTGACCTCCGCCGGGTCTGCTTAGCACGTGGGGAGCGGGAGGGGGAAGGGGAGGTTCGCCCCCCCCCCAGCAATCCCAGAACAACCTGGGAGTGTGTGCAAGACACACACACCACACACACACACAGAAGCCGAGGGTGAGCGCCCCTCGTTTGCGCCACTGCCAAGGAAAGGCCGCCGGGACGATTTCAGCCGGGGCCGAGGGAAGAAGCCTCGCACACGCATCGCCTTCCTTCTCTCAAGCGAACCGCGCAAAAACGGACCCGGGGATGCGGCCGCAGCGACCCAGGCGCCGAAACAGCGAAGGCGCAAGCACGGAATCCGCCGCCCCGCAGCGAGGAGCGACAAAGGCCGCCAGGAAACGACCTGCCCTGCCCTGCCCTCCGGCCCGGCCCTTCTCAGCCGGGGGAGGCGGGAGGAGCTCTTCTCCCCCCCCCGCCCCCGCAGAAGACACCCGCCGCTTCTCCTCCTCCTCGCCCAGGAGACTCAGCGCCCGCGGGACCCCGCTGCCCGGCCGGCTGCGGAGGGGATTCCGTGGCTGCCTGCCTGCCTGCCTTCCTTCCTTCCTGCCTGTCTGCCTGTCTGTACACTGATAGCCTCTCTCTTTCTCTCTCTCTCTAATGTCTGTCTGTCTGTCTGTCTGTCAGTTTGTCTGCCTGCCTGCCCCCCCTCTCTCTATCTAATGTCTGTCT
>JAEANM010000660.1:22133-33471 GCA_017656035.1 Myanophis thanlyinensis
CGTGGCTGCCTTCCTTCCTTCCTTCCTGCCACCGGGGACGAGACGCGGGGGGGGGGGGGACGGAGGGAGGGGGGCGGGCGTCGGGGGCGCGCGGAGGCGGAGGCGGAGGCGGCGGGCACGAGCGCCAAAGAACACAACAGCCACAGGCGGGAAGGAGCGTTTATTGCCGACCTCGCTGGGGAGGGGGAGCGCCCGCCCCGCCCCGCCCGCGCGGCCCCCGCCCCACCCCAGACGACGCGACCGCCCGCCCGCCCGCCCGCCCGCTCACTCACCGGGCCTGCCGCGCTCCTCTCGCCTCAAGACGCGACAACGGCTTCCTTGCTCCCCCCCGCGACGCGTCGCCCACCGGAGGGTGTGGCCGGCCTTTCCGCTTCCGGGCCGCCCGTCGCGAGCGCGCGCGACCCCCGCCCCTTCCTCCCTCGCTGGCCAATCCGCCCCTGCGCCTTCGTGCGTCCTCCCTCGCGGGGCCTTGGACTTCAACTCCCACAATCCTCCGGGCGGCTGGCCGGAAGAGAGAGACCGGAAGCTCAGGCTCTCTGTCCGCGGGGGGGGGGCGGACTGAGCTCTTTAGCTTTCGGGGTCCTTGGCGCCCCCCCCCCCACGCCTCTGCCTCGCCGGGGGTGCTCCGGACCTTCGACACCCCCCCCGGTTGGGCCCCCTCCCCGCCCGTCTCCCATCCGGCTGAGATTCCCAGGCCGAAGCCCCCCCCAAGCGCCCCCCCCCAATTGGGTGCGCCAGCCAAGCAGCGGCTCTTCCTCGTAGCTCCGGGGAGGGACCCCACCCCCCCACAAGCCCCCTGGGGTGCGGCGGAGTTATCTGCCCTCCCCAGAGATGCAAAGACCCCCCCCTCCTCCCCAGCCGTTTCCCAGCCTTGCCCTAGGGCAGTTATTGTGGGGGGGGGGGGTGTCTTCCGTCGGGAGAGCAGGCTGCCGCTCCCCTCGCCCTGCCTCTACAAATAAAACATTTAGGATTGGCCCCCTCCCGTCTGCCTTTTATCTTCCTCTGACACGATTGCTTTGGGCAATAATAAAAAGTGTGGCTTTTATTTGGTGCTGGATGTAGATTGGGCTGCTTTCTCCTGCTGCCCTCAGAAAGACCCTTCTGCCAGGCGCCACGGTTGGTTGGTGGGGCTGAAAAGGTGCTCTAGCCCGGCCCCTGGCTGGCCTGGTTCTCTTCCTGGAAACCTCTGTGAGTTGTGAGGAACAACTTCTGGAGGGAAACCCTTCCAGTGATTGTCAGGAAATTTCTCTTCATTTCCAGGTTGGATCTCTCTACGAGTTTCTGCCCGTTGCTTCTTGTCTTCTCCACAGGAGCTTTGGAAAATTAAGTGAATAAAAATAAAAGTCTGCTTTTACTAGATACAGCCTTGTTTCCTGGAATGTATTGCCACAAGCAGCTAGTCCTCAGTCCAATTGCCACAAGAATTAAATCAGCTGGGACTGAGTCATTTAGGATCATTTAGGAGAAATTTGTCTCAAGACAAGATGGGCAGCAAACAAATATAATTAATAAAAGTGTCTCAATGGGTGGGCATCTGCAGGTGGGGAGAACTCAGCATGGTCAACCAGGTGTTTTGTCAACCTGGTTTCAGAGCTTATTAAGTCTTGGGGGGAGGGGCTGGTGCCCAGGACAGCAGTAGCTTCTTCCTATACTTTTAAATAGAGCTTTTGCAAGGGGGCTGAAGAGAGGCACCTCCCCCAATATGTCAGCAAACTGAACTGGGAAAGGAGCAGT
Organism: Myanophis thanlyinensis; assembly: GCA_017656035.1. Classification (NCBI taxonomy): domain Eukaryota; kingdom Metazoa; phylum Chordata; class Lepidosauria; order Squamata; family Homalopsidae; genus Myanophis; species Myanophis thanlyinensis. Next base: position 23,868 of record JAEANM010000660.1, read on the forward strand.
TGTAGGGGGTTTTTGTGCTGAAGACAAGGGAAATGGGGAGGGGCTTTCCGAAGCCATGGGGCCACCCACAGCCTCCCCTCCAGGGCCTTTTCCCAGCAGGCCTCCAGCCAAGCGTAACACCAAATGGGGAAGTGGCCCCTACTGGGGTTTTGAGTCGGGGATGGGGGGGGCATTCTTCTCTACCCTGCCCCGATGGAAAAACCCACACCTGGGGGGAGAGGGGGGCATTTCCTCTGCTTCCTTATCTTCCCATTTTGGTTGCTGGTTTTCTTCCTTGGAAGCAGTAATAGAAATTGGGGTGCAGAATTTCACTGTCTTCTCCACAGTTGGGTTGTGACTGAGCCTTGACAAGAGGTGGAGGCCCCTCCCCATGAAATCAGTCAAGGGGCTGCCTCCCATCCGAAACGGGAAGGACAACTGCGGGCCCCTTCGGCTGACCCAATGGGTCAGACCTTTCCTGGGGCTCTGAGCTGAGGCTTTTGATCCAAATAGCCCCAAGTCGGAACACATGGGAAAGCCTGATAGGCAAGCTACCGCCCACATCCCATGGGGGGGGGGGGAACCTCTGAAGGCAGCTGAGGCACTGGGGTCCAAGGGCAGTGACGGGGGGGGGGGGCAGGATGATCCAGGCCTTCTCCCAGGGCCGGGGCATCCGCTCTACTGCAGCGGCTGGCAGGCTGGGGTGGCCAAGCATAGCTCCAAAACGGACGCCTCAATCCAAGGCCCCTCCCCGAATGTTTAGGCTCTGCTGCAGTGGGGTCTCCCCAGCTCTTTTGCCTGCGCGAGGCGGGCTCCACTCCTCGGTTCGTCCGACCAGCCGCCGCGTGGAATGACGAATCTCTCAGCTCGGAAGGCTCGGGGGACTCGTTGACGAACCCCGGTGCTTGCGGCTCAGCCTCAGGCCGGCCGAACTCCAATCCCACTCCAAGCTCGCCTCGGAGCTACTATGGCCGCGAGAGCTGCCCTCTCATTGGACGTCCCCTGCCCCACAACAACCCCGCGAGGTAGGTCAGCGCAAAAGGACGGACGAATTTGGGAGGGGGTATTACTTGATGCCTCTAACTGAGTTTGGGACTTCCCTCTGCGGGGGATTCCCGGGGGGCGGGGGTCGGCCTGACTGCGGCGCCGCCCATGGAAGCTCGGCGCCCCGCCCGATGGGCCGGCGAGAGCCCCGCCGCCTCCCAGCGCCTATAAAGGGGTCGGGATGGAGGCGGCGGGCAGAGGCGGCGGCGATGGAGGTGCGGAGGTGGTCGGCGGGGTTGAGCGCGGCGGTTCTGCTTACGGTGAGTTTCGCTTTCGTCCGGCGGGACCACCGCCCCGCGCTTGGCCAGACGCGTCCTGGGAGCCCTGGCGAGTGCCGGCTGGGCGCCCTCCGGGAATGCGAGCGCGGCCTGCCGCGACGGCCAGCCGCCTCCCCGCCCGACTTCCCCTTTCGGCCGCCGGGCTTTTCCACGGCGGCTGCAGCCGAGCCGCTCGCTCTGGCTTCTCCCCAGAGTCGGGATCTCTTCGGCCGCCTTGGTTGCCTCCTTCCTTCCGTTTACTATGTATTGACCTCCCGCCCTTCTTGTTTTTTACAAATAACTCGCGGCGGGGAAACCTCCCCAACGCTCCGTCCGCCTGCCAGGTGGGCTGGGCTGAGAGAGTGACTGGCCCGAAACCACCCAGCCGGCTTCCGTGCTTAGGGCAGAACTAGAGCGAAGGGGCTCTTCTCGTAGTCCCAGTGTGCTTGTGGTTTCTGGTTTAGTGTCCGAATTGCTTGTGGAAAGAAGCTTTTCTTCATTCTTTCTGCTTCAGGGAGCGAAAACGCTTTCTTAATGGTTCAGTTTGGGGCAGAGGTAACCAGTGTGTTGGTCCCACAAAGGGTTCACTAGCATTGTGCCAGTGGAGAAGGTGAAGTGTGAGGTAGTCTGGATTGGGGGAGGGGCTGCAATCCAGAGGGCATAGCATTGGAGTTTGTTGGGGAGGCGTTGAGGGGCTCCTCCCTCCAGATTCTCAGAGTATCTTCTATAATATACAAATAGTTGCTTTAATTTTGCAAGTTTCTCTCTGTGGGTGAGGAACTATAAAGGAAATGGCTCAGAAGAAACTCCACAGGTCTTTCCTGAGTTGGGGGCCTAACATGAGATTAAGTGAAGCCTGTTGCCTCCTAGTGTGAATACAGCCTAGATGCCACAAACTGTTCTCCAGATTTGACGTTGGCTGGTTGGCACCCAGAATCCCGCTCTGGCTTCTGGGCCCAAGGCAAGGGGAGGCTGGGGAGCAGAAGCCTGGTGAGGCCCCCACCCAGTTATGTCCAGTGAAGCCAAGGGGAGAAGCAGGACTTTCCTGGGAAGTTGCAGGGGGGGGGTGCTCTTCCATTGGCAGCCCAGCGGTGCTAGACCTGGTGCCGCCCAGCCCTCGTGGGTGGCTTTGGGAAGAGGGAACTTGACCCTGAAGGCTGACCTGTGCCAGACATGGGGCTGGTCATCTTGGTTTCCCTGCCAGATGTGGGGACCCGATCAGCACATATCCTGCAAAGGCTGCTTGAGAGGGAACTCGGCCTTCCCAGTCCTCACTGTCTGGGGGAGGGAAGGGGGGGATGCTTTTGTGGCCACTAATCGCCCGTGGTGTTTCTAGTTGCAGGGGCTGGCCTTTGCACAGGGGCCCAGCTGCAGCAGCACTCAGTACCAATTGAATGGCAGGTGCTGCAGCCGATGCCCACCAGGTAAAGTGTTTGTGTGGTGGCAGATGCCTTTTCCCCAAGCTTTTTATTCCTCCTGCCCCTCACCCTGCTTAGGGCAGTTCCTGAGCCCCCTTCTGCTCTACCTTGGTGTGGGATGGGGGAGAGAAGCCCCCCTCTAAATCCAGCACCTTGGATGCCTTGGTGTTTCTCTGCCCCTCCGTTGCTGATGCAGAGACGGGCCCCTCGGATGCCTCCAGCGCTGCCCAGCTGGAGCTGTTTCCCCCTTTGCAAAGTCCCCTGTCGGCTCCTCTCACGCTGCCCGATGCCCACAGAGAGGTTCCTTCTGAGCGCCACCCCCAGTGCTCCCCTATCCCAGCCTCAGCCCTGCCTGTTTCCTCCCCATCTTGCAGGCCACAAGGTGGCAGCTGTCTGTTCGGGGAAGACCAACACAACCTGCAGCCCCTGTGAGGAACACCACTTCCAGGGCAGCTGGACCAAGGAGCCTCACTGCGCCCAGCACCGCCCCTGCAACCTGCGTGAGTGCAGCTCTGGGGGCTCCCTTTGCTCCACTGGAGCTGCCCTGCCCAGCAAAGCCCCGCTCCCCCCGCAATACCCATCTCCCTTTATGGGGGTCCTTGGCGCTCTCTGAGTTTGGCTGTTTTCTTGCAGACCTTTCATGACCCCAGTAGGTAACAACATCAGTAAACATCAACCTCACTGTTGATGTTCCCTAGTTTATTTATTTATTTAGCAAAATTTATATACCGTCCCCTCTCCCAAGGGACTCGGGGCTGTGTACAGCCAGATAAAAGATACAGATATAACAATTAAAATCTAGTTAATTAGATAAAGGCTGATTAAGAATTAAATTAGACAGTTAAAATTTGACGTTTATAAAACCAAATTAAACTATAAGAAATTTAAAGTCTAAAATTTAAAAGTCAACAATTAAAATTTAACCCCAAAAATTAAGGTGTTAGGCCAGACCACCTGGCTGGAAAAGGTGAGTTTTTAGGGCATGCCGGAAGGCCTGGAGGTCTGTAATGGTCCAAATCTCAGGGGGTAACTCATTCCATAAGGAGGGCATAGCCACAGAGAAGGCTCGTACCCTCGGGGCTGTCAGGCGACATCGACCTGACGGTGGAACCCCTAGGAGGCCTGCCCTGTGGGAGCGCACCGGTCGGTTGGAGGCTGATGATGGCAACAGGCGGTCCCATAAGTACCTGGGTCCCAAGCCATGGAGCACTTTAAAGGTAAGTACCAAAGTTGGGTCATGAAAGGTCTGCAAGAAAACAGCCAAGCTCAGAGAGCGCCAAGGACCCCTCATTTTGACCCTGAGCTACAAACCTCTGTTGGCCCCCACTCCCCTTTCAGAAGCTGGCCTGATTGTCTATCGGAACGGGAGCCAAGAGCGGGACGTTGTCTGCCGGTGCCAGGAGGGAACCCACTGTTCCAACCATGAGTGCGACACCTGCCGGCCCCACAAGTCCTGCAGTGCAGGGGAAGGGGTCCAACGGGCAGGTGAGGGCAGCAGCCCCAGGGCCTCTGATTTAGGTGGAGGGTTGGCCCAAGATCGGGAGCCCTAGTCCATCTGGGCTGCCTGGGGATTCTCTGGCCTCTCACAGAAAGGCCCCTTCCCTGAAGGATCCGGCTGGGAGAGCCCCCACTTCTGCCCTCTCTTCTGCTGCAGGGGGTGGGCAGGGGACAAGGGTCTGGAAGCTTCCCTCCCGGTGGGAGCTCCCCATGTCCTTAGTAAGGCCTGGCATTCCCCGGGGCAAGTGGGGGGCGGATGGGGCTGGTGCAGGATGGGAAGGTGTGGTTGGCACATGGCCGGCCTTTACTGCCTGCTGGACGTGCCATCAGCCTAACAGGCGATTCCATCTTGTGTATTTCCAGGCAACCACATGAATGACACTCTGTGCTCCCCCTGTCCTTTGGGCTATTTCTCAAATGTCTCATCCTCCACCGCTCGGTGCCAGCCCTGGAACAGGTATGCCAGGCAGGGGACCGTCACAGAATGGCCACTGGCCCCTTGAATGGCCAGCTCGCCTGGCCCAAGGGAAGGCCATGCGGGCCAAGAGCTCAGGATTGTCACTCCGGCAGGTGATAAAATGGCGCCCGACACCATCTGCCCGTGGCAAGCAATCAGTGGCAAAGCCAGGCCCCTCCCTCTCCCTTCAGAGGTGCCCGAGCGAGCCACAGTTCCACCCAAACCTCCTTGCATCCCCACATACACGCTGGCGGTGCAGGAACCAAAGGGTGGAGTTTGCAACAAAGGCTTGTGACAGTTTGCCCTCTGCCAGCTGGTCAGAGCCCGTGGCCCTTGCAGGATGTGCTGCTGGGTCGAGCGGCCTGGGGGAGGGGGTAGCTGCACAGGTGATCCCCCACCCCGGCCTCTCATCCAGCAGTGTCCACCTGTGCTCTGTTGCTCTGCTGCCCAGAGTCTTTCTGTGAACCGCTCAGCTGGAACCCCCCAGGGAGGCTTGGCTCTCTTCCGCAGCAGTGGCTGCTTTGCAGTGGGGCCCATGGGGGGGGGAGGGTGCCATTTGCATGTGGCGGGGGGCGGGGAGGGAGCTGCCTTCTCAGGCTGCTCTATCTTCGCAGGTGCCAGGAAGGGCAAGTCCAAAAGGCAAACGGCACACAGACAACAGATATGATTTGTGGTAAGCAAGGGCCAAGAGCACTCAAATGGGAAGAGGTGTGTGCGTGCGTGTGTGCATGTGTGCAGAGAAGCAAGCACATTTGGGGGGCTGCAGCAGGCGGCTTTCTTCCTCTTCCTGCAGAGATCCCCCCCTTGAAGACCCCCGAGTACAGGAAAAGCCACCTGGTGGTACTGCTCTCTATTGCTGCCTTCCTGGTGGGGGTGCCCCTTTTGCTGGGGGTGCTCCTTTTCTTGCGGCGACGATATGGCAAATGTGAGTGATGGGGGGGATGCTTGGGAAGATGATGGAGGTGGGGGGGGGGCTTGCCTGTGGGAGAGCCCTCGGGGTTGTCCATTTGCAACCATTCTTGGACCTGGGGAGGAGGGGGGGCTTTCTAACCTGCCTCTGTGGCACAGTTGCTATTCTTTACAGCACCCTTCCCATGCTCAGCTCTCCCCCCCCCCGTCTCTTTCATTGGGGGGGAGAGGAGCAGGAAGACGGGAGTCCCCAGGGAGAGAGCAGGTGGGCGGGGAGGCTTCAGGGGCAAATGAGGCATTCTTCCTGGGTCTTCAGATGCCCTTTACTTATTGTCCGGCCTGAACCCTAACTTCTGTCCCTGCTGGGGACGGGGGGAGAGAGAGACTCGGCCACCTGCAATGGCCTGTTTGGGCTGAAAATGTCTCTTCCACCGGCTGCGGACATGTTGCTCCAGAGCAGGACTCCGGTGCTGGATCGAGGGAAGGGGTCGCAGCCCTCCAGTTCCCTCCCCTGATGGGTCCAGCAGGCCTCCTCTGTATGGTGCCACAGCTATTGTCTTCTTTCCTCCCGCCTAGGTCCTTGGAAGCAGCACCAGGATCTGGTAGGTGCTCCTCTTTGTGGCCCTCCTGGGTGCGGGAGGGGGGGACTGGGGCCAGACCCCTGGGCTGAGAACGGCACCTGGGGCTGCAGTTTCAGGAACGGCCCTGCCGTGGGTGATGATGGGGGGGTGGAGGGGGGTGCTAGAGAGCCTCCAATGAATGCCCTGGTTCTCTCGCAGCCCCCGGAGCCCACTGAGAATGAAGAGGACTGCCCTGCCTTCCCCACCCAAGAGACCCTGCTGGGGGAGCAGGCGGCCATGCAAGAGAAGGACTGCCATCTCGCCCAGCAGGAGCAGGTCTGACCAGGAAGCCATGTGGATGCAAGGGCAGCTGCATAGCCAGGATTCCTGTCCGCCCACCCACCCGCCCACCTCTCTGCACACATACCCGGCAGCCTTGGGGTGCTGCATCCTGCCAGCGGCCCCCTTGGCCCCTCTCCTTCAGAGACACATGCTGGAGGCAGACTCCCAAAGGGAGGGCTGGCAGGGCAAAAGAGTGAATGGGTCAGAGCTTTCCTCAAAGGGCCCTGGGCATTCTCACCACCTGATCGCAGCACCTGTAGTACCAAGCGCTTTCCCTGAGAAGATCCCAGGCATCCCCTGGCAGGTCTCCTGGGTGGAAGCAGTGCAACGGGGGGCGCTGGTTGCCCCTCCTGGGGGTCCAGGGGTATTTCTCCCCATCAGAATGACTGCCATCATTCAGAGACCAGGAAGCGCCCCAGCCTGCTTGGGCTTGCAGCCGTCTCAAAGGCTTCTGTGTGGTGCCCCCCCCCCATATGTAGGGAAAGGTTGTGGGGTGGCTCCCCTCCTCCTCTATTCTGAGGAGTCCACCAATGTGTATTACCTCATGGGGAGTTGCAGACAGGCTTTCTCTTTCTCAGCCCCATAAAACAATCTGGGTGGGGGGCAACTGAACTGGGCTGGGGTGAAGGGGGCTAGTGAGGAGGCTTCTTCTCCCCATTTGACAAGGGCAGCCCTGCGGATAGCCCATATGGGGGTGTGCCCCTTCCGGTGGCTTCTCTCTGCCCTTAAGGGGAACTACAATCCCAGAAGGCTGGGTCTCCAGTGGCCTCCACTTTTTCTAAGAACCTGGCCAGGTGTGGGTCTCAGCAGGAGGTGGAGACACCCCCCCCCCAGCCCTTTCCTACCTTGCCCAGCTCTGCCCTGGAGGCCGAGAGGATGGTTGGCTCTGCAGGGCTCTAACTGAAACCGGAAGCGAAGCGAAGCAGAGTCTCTTCAGGCAACAAAGGAGTTCTTGGGAGGGCAAGTCTCAGCGGGGGTGGGGCGTCCATTATGGTCTCTAGAGCAGCGACTGGTCCTGCTGGCCGGCCGGCCGGGACCTTTGGGGGCAGCCAGCTCTGCTGTCCAGACCTGCCTGCCTGGCACAGTTGTGGTTAGAGATCACATCCTTCGGTAGGCCTCCGTCCTGCCCATCCACCCCTCGGCTGGCCACACCTTGGAAGAGCCTGGACAGAGCTCATTTCTCTCCCCTCTGTGTGTTTCTCGGACAGCAGGTCCTGCTGCCCTTTTATAAATCTGACCTTTGGAAAAGCACCTTCTGCTCTTGGGGTGATTGAAGCTAATGTTGTTTTGTGCAAGGGGTTGGGGGGGGGAACCTGTCACCTGTAACCCCAGAAGGTGCTTTGCCTGTGGCTGCTTCTCCTTCTCCGGGAATAGGAAGCCAGCAATGGAGTGAACCAACAGCCCCCTGAACCTTATGGGGAGGGGGCTTCCAGACAAATCTGTTTCCTTGTTTTTCTTGACCAACGCAAATCTGGGAAGGAGGGCAGCCTAGACCTGCTCTAGACGACTTGCGACTCTTCCAGGACCAGCTGAATCAGCAGGCGGGGACTTTCCTTGGAGTCCCAAGAAAGATTTGACTCTCACTTGGTCATCACACACATGCACGCACGCACTCGCACACAGACACACTTACTTCATTTGGCTCGGCTGCACGCTGTGCTTCCCGGCCCCGCCCTCCCTCCCATTAAGAGAAGCCGAGAAAAATTCCTGCCTGATTTACAAGAAACCGAAAGACAAAATGCTCGAGCCGCCCGGCCTCCCAGCTCGGCCGAGTGCAAGTGGGGCTCATCGCACCCCTGGACTCACAAGAGGGACGTTTTGAGGAAATGCAACCTGGCGGGGAAACGACAAAATATCCCCCTCTGCCCCACCCGCCCGGCTGTTTGGGGGCGTTTCTTGTGCCAGTCAATGGAGGGCTCTGCCCCCGGCCTCCCCACAGGCGCCCCGGCTAATATCTAGAAAGGCTACATTGGCGGGGCTGCTTTCAATTGACTGTCGCCTCTCCCGACGGCTAGAGCGCGCCCCGTGCCCCCGCCCCGCTTAGCCTGTGGCGAGCTGCCCGAGAAGAGCGGCCCAACCTACCGGGTGGCACGGCACGGCCCTGCCCTGCCCTTTGCCCTGCCCTGCCCTGCCTGGGTATCCCGGGCTAGCGGGGCCCCCGCCGTCATTGGGCGGCGCTCTTCTCCTCCGGGTCAGGGACTGTCTGTGGCCACCGGGGGCGCCGGCGACGTGCGCAAGTCAGCCCGAGCGGCCGAAGAGCGCGCCTGCTTCCCGCTGGGCTCCGCGGACCCTTCGGGGCCCCAGCAGGAGGACGGCGTTGTCACGGGGATCCTGCTTTAAGGGGGGGGGGCTTGTTGACGGCACGATGACCCGACCCTCTCCTCGGAGTAGCAGCCTCTCCCTCGAAAGCGAGCGTCGGCTGCAGCACCATCGGGACCTAGTCTCGCCACCGCCCAGCCGACTTCTGCACTGGAGGACTGAACGCCGAGCCGCCTCGCCTTCCCTGCTGTCGGGGCTGCGCCTCCCTCCTCCCGCCCGGGATCACGTGGCGGCCGAGGGCGTAGCAGTTCCCTCCGGTTGAGGGGGTGCAGGCTGCGGGGGCTTCCTAGCTGTCTGGCCTCCACTTGTGGGCCTCCCTTCGTGCAATGAAGCCGTTGGGGCGCCCTCCGCCCACTGGGCACCTCGGCTCCACTGTTGCTGGTGGCTTTCCGGGCTGAATCCCGAATGGCCCTCCTCCCGGATCTGAGCGGGCTCCCTCTGCAGACCAGGACTTTGGGCTTGGAAGTGTTGCAGGTGGGCATCGGCCACCATCCTCTCTGGGGTAATTGCAGCTGCCTGAGATTGGTGTCCTCCTGGTTCCATCTTGCAGAGGGGCTGCTTAATCCTGGTGGTGTGATCCCTCTCCGCTGAACTGGCTCCTGCCCCCATCCACCCCCATGCCCATAGTCCACACATGTGCAAACTACGGCCCATGGGCCACATCCGGCCTGTTGGGCTTTTTAATCCGGCCCGCGGAACTAGTTACTAGCAGAAGAAAAAATTTTCTTTTTTCTCTCCACTGTAGAAAAAAAAAGAGAGAATCTGGGAAGCTGATTTCGCTGAAGGGTCTGATACAATTCCTATGTTAGCTGAAACACTTCC
>JAEANM010000661.1:0-33463 GCA_017656035.1 Myanophis thanlyinensis
TCTAGTCTCTTTCTAAATTGCTGACTCTGACAGGATTTTATATTAAGTTTCCTGCCTTCCTAACTACTTCAGTAATATATAACTTTTAGAATGAAGTTCCCCATGGCAGTTTGTGTTCAGCACAGCAAATTCTACACTATGCAAATAAACTTGCTTTCCTCTTTTTAGCCATTCATTTAGTAGCGTCTTATGATGCTTAACTAAATATCATTAAAAAGATTGTCTCTTTCCAAGATTCTTAGTGTCTAAAAAAATGACACAAGTAATGGTGGGTGTTAGAGGTAATGGGGGAGAATATGCATTTAATTTAGCTCTTGAAGTCAGTTTAGACTTAGTTTTGGTAAGAATATGGAGCTGAGTCAAAGAATTCACAGAAAAAATGAGAATAATTTAAAAGAAGTTAAAAGGTAAATCCAGGAAGAAAGGAAAGGGTTGTTTGATTGGCAATTTGGCAAATGGGTGTTAGGTTGATTCTGGACACATTTAAAACCAAAATGTCAAAGAATCTGTTCAAACTATTGTGAATTACTATTGTCTACTTATTATGGAGTTTCTGTTCGTTTGACATTTAACCATATCCTACAACAGGTATTTCTCACTGAGTAGATGCTCTAAAATTAATATAAGTTGAACTTCTGACTCTGAACAAACAAAATATGCAATCATGAATTCCTTTTAATTATTCAGAGTAATTAAAATTTCATCTGAGCATAGGATTATTAAAACACAAACTGGAATAGTCATCAAATAATCTCTACATTTTTTAAACACCATAACATAAGTGTGGAGACTTATGCTTTATTCCTCACTTGCATACAGCTTTTGGGAGAGGAAAAGAAGATACTAATATAGAAAACAGAACTCATAACGTTCCACAAAATTCTGCATTAAAACAAGAACAAATTCAATCACAGTTCTGGTATCTGTGAAACTACCTGGAAATGAAGAAAAAAATTCAGTTGGATTTTCCTCCCAGAGGATGTGTTTATTATAAGAATTTTGGACACCTGTGTTGTGTTAGTCAAATTGTTGAAAGAATGCAGTTTGATTATCCTACCTGTCTATTATTGAGTTCTTTATGCAACCTGAGTAATGCTGTTGGTTGGTTCTCAGAAATGTTAAGGGATCAAGGGCAAAGTCTGGCTAATTTTAAAGTTGGCTTTTAATCCATCATTTGACAAAGTGACTAAATTAATGGACCAGGGAAATGCTGTGGACATGGATACCTGGATTTCAGTAAGGCATTCAACAAACTAGATCATAACCTACTGCTTAGTAAGCTAGAAAAATGTGTGATAGACAGCAACATCACCAGATGGATTGGCTGACAAACCATACTCAGCAGATAGTCCTTAATGAAACTACATCTACTTGGAAGAAAGGAAGCAGTGGGGTACCTCAAGGTTCTATCTTAGGCCCAATACTCTTCAATATCTTCATAAACAATTTAGATGAGCGAAAAGAATGGGAACTCATCAGATTTGCAGATGATGCCAAGCTGGCAGGAATAGCCAACACTCCAAAAGAAAAGATAAGATCCAGAAGGATCTCGGCAGACTTGAACACTGGGCCCTATCTAGTAAAATGAAAGTAAAAGGTGAGAAAAGTAAGGTTTTATATTTAGGCAAGAAAAACCAAATGTACAGAATAGGTGAAACCTGGCTCAATAGCAGTAACTGTGATAGGAATCTTTGACAATCTTTGAACAATCACTTAAATATTACCCAGCCGTGTGCTGCAGCTGCCAAATTAGCCAATGTAATCCTAGGCTGCATTAACACAGGGGTAAAATCAAGATTACGTGAAGTGTTAGTAACACTTTATAATACCTTGGTAACACCACACTTGGAGTATTGTATTCAGTTTTGGTCGCTACAATATAAAGAAAGATGCGAGACTCTGGAAGGAGTGCAGAGAAGAGCAACAAATAAGATTAATGGGCTGGAGGCTAAAACATATGAAGAACGGTTACAGGAATTGGGTATGTCTAGTCTAATGAAAAGAAGGACCAGGGGTGATATGATAACAGTGTTCCAATATTTGAGGGGCTGCCACAAAGAAGATGGAGTCAGCCTATTTACCAAAGCACCAGAAGGCAGGACAAGAAGCAATGGATGGGAATTAATCAAAGACACAACCAACATAGAACTAAGGAGAAATCTCCTGACAGTGAAATAATTAATATGGAAAGGGTTGCCTTCAGAAGTTGTGGGTGCTCCATCACTGGAGGTTTTTAAAAAGAGATTGGACAGCCATTTGTCCAGAATGATATAGGGTTTCTTGCTTGAGCAGGGAGTTGGACTAGGAGACCTCTAAGATCCCTTCCAACACCATTATTCTGTTATATAAACCATGGTTAAGCTCTGGTATTAACTTGTTGGACCTGATTGAATGATGGATATTTTTTTTAAATTAAGTTTTATCTAACATTTTTTCATTTGTTACTGAAGCTCCCAAGTAAGGTAATTGGCATCAAAATCTCCATGGGCCTCTTGGGAAGCGATGGGCAACCTAGTGCCTCTTTTGCACTGCAGGCAAACAAATTGAACAAATAAAAAAATGAAGTCTGCATATAGGACATTTGCAGTTCTGTGTTCTAGTAACTTGGGGAACCATAATTTTCCTGAGAATTGTGGGAGTCTGTCAGCCGTTGATGCCTTATGATCTAATGTCCAGAAATAAATCCATCTGTGACTGGCATTCTTTCTGCAAATGTCCAGTTAAAATCAGCAGTTGATAGATTGCAAACTGTTTCTTTGAGTGTACCTGCCTAAGATTGTATGAGTGTGTGGGTCCACGCGTGTGTGTGTATAATTTTAGCAGTAAACCTTGTTCCTTTAGATTACTTGATTTGTAATCTGCTTCTTTCTAACACATCATTTTCTCTTCATTGCAGTATTAGCCATTATGTCATTGTGATGTCCTTCACTATTTTCCTGATGCTTTTAAGCGGAGTGGCCCAGCTGCTCACTACAAAGAGACTGAAGCTTTGGGAAGAAACGAAACGCCATTCATTGTGACAAATTACTGAAGGATTCATATTGATAGAATCTTCATTCTTTCAAGAGACAGACAGAATTATGAAATTGGCTTCTAGAGACTCCTGAAGAACTTGATGCCGAAGACCACAAAGTAACTTGTCATCTTTTCTCTATGGAATTAAATTTTGTTCCTTCATTTTCCTTCAAAGGAACTTCTGGTATCAAAGTGAACAATTGCTATATGAAACCTCTCTTACTGTTAAGAGTAAATGCTGAGCTTGTGTTTACAGGAGGGACTCAAAAGGATGGTAGGAAAATGAACTTTGTTTTATTGGTTTCTCTAGAAGAAATTACTTTCCTGAGCTGCTAACAAGCTAAGCATTGTGTCTGGTCCCACTCCCAAGCCAAATTTTGGAACAAACAATAGATGAGTTTTTGCTATGATAGATGAAAATTCAAATCAGGTTTAAAGATGTATATATTGGGATGAGATTGAAACTTGAATAGTACTTTTTAAAATTGTGTGTGAGTGTGTATAAATAGAGTTTCCATTTTAAGATGCAGATTAATTATATTTGTTTGCTGCTATTGTTTCCATCTGTTTTTACAAAACGTGCAAAAATAGTTTTCATCATACACCGATGATGTATTAATGTTTGTCCTATTTTCATCTCACAACTACTTCATTTGCTCCAGGCCACTGTAAGGAATTGTCTTAGCAAATATTGAAAACCAGCTCTACCTGTTCAAACTCTGTAACCATCGAACAAACTATATACCTACCAACTAAACCAATTGAACTATTTAGAAAAGCAGTTGGTTGCTCAAGTTATATGTTGAGACTACATTTGCTGATCACCAGGGCAAGGAGTTATCTTTAATAACAGATGTTTTCAGTAGTAGCTGTTCAGTTAAAACTTATTCTCAGCATTCATACAAATATCAGTTGGATAAGAGCTGTGTGAGATTGTTTTACAGCCAATGTTCAGCACTTGAGCTGAATTTGTTTCTCTTTTAGTATAGGTTAGCTTTTGCTACTGTGGTGCTTTCTTGAATAATTTGAAGAATTGACTGGAAAATGCTTGCCGTGCTCTCAGACAAAGGCTTTGTCATGATCTTTCTAATCATCTGATCCTTTTAATTCAATATATTCAGCAATTGAATTGAGAGTCTTCTGCAGGGAAAGCATGTAGTATACCATTGAGCTACAATTTGCTCAGTATGAAATCAGCCATTCTCTACAATTACACATTTGAGTTAAAAACTCCAGGGCGATACAACACTGCAGTATAAATACTTTGTTGGGAGAATGCACTTGCAAGTGCATATAGCTCATGAAAGCCACCATTATTTAGATTTCTCATTTGTCAGTGCAAATAACGGTGTCCATGAGAAATTATACTGTGGCGTAGGAGCTGCCATAATTATAAGGAACTCTAAAAAAAATAGGAAACATGCACACCATGGTAGCTGTCAAAACTGGAACAAATCAGCAACCTGTTCATCCTGAAAATCGCTACAGCTCTCCAGCCTCTTGGCTCTATATCAGTAAAACTCTAGAATCCAGCCACCCCAATAGGAATATCCATATGATAGTAGACAAAAGCATTGATTTGTATTCTTGAAACAAGGAAATAACATGCCACAAAAATACTAGAAAAATTCATCTGCCAGTAGCTGGTAAGGTCAAGAAACTTTATCCAAGATTAAAAAAAAAATTTTTTTTTAGAACATGTAGAGACATGAATCTATTGCCTGCTCTCTTCAACTGCCAGGTAATCTCAGAAAAGATGAGTTTTGTTGAAATAGTTGTCGGTAGATGCTATATTTGTCTTGCTGAGTGCTTTTTTTTTTTAACTTCACATTCCATGCACTTTCCATGCACTCTAATAATCATTATTGGTGCATTTATTAAGAACTGGAGAAGCCTTCCTAATAGAACACACACAAAAAAATGTCGTTTCAAAAAAGGAAAGAACATCACAGCTTAAAAAAACACCCTGCAAATAAATGCCATGCAAATATTATCTGCCAAAATAAATAATTTAGATTTAAATAGAAACAAAGGATAGAACTATGCTATGTATGCACTGTGGAAAATAAAGAACACCCATTCTAATGTACAAGAAGAGCTTTGCTGGAGCGATGTGGTAAACAAAAGCACATTAATGCAACTTTCACATGTATAAACACATAGAGTCACTACTCTGACTTCTTTTTATTCCCACTGTGCAGTAGTAAGGTTGATTTGCTAATTCAATTAGTATTGTTTTGGTTGAGTTACAGTGCCACTGACCTTAGTTGACTTCCTCTGATCATGTTATTAATCTTATTAAGGGTGAACACCTTTCAGGGCTATTTTATATATCCCTAATGGAAAATCTGACAAAGTTATTCCTAGATTTTTTTCTGGGCAAAAAGTCAGGAGTGTTTGTCCTTGCTATTTGAAATTTCTCTAGCGCTGGAGGGTTACATAATTCTGACAATTTAGCAGTCTTACCTTGAACAATTGATTGCACTGTGAAATGTCCTATTTGCCCCTATCATTTGAACACACATAAATCCTAGATTCAGTGGTCTTTAATTCCAAGCCAAAAATATTGGACAAGGTGAGAACCCTGGGAAGCCAATTCCTTTCTTTACATTAGATCACTATGAGTAAACTAGCCATTCTCGATTGAAGTTTGAGACAAACAGTTTATTTGTGGATATATACATGGGTATGCCAATTAATTTCTATTGTTTATTATATTCATTCTTGATTAGTAGTTTGGTCAACAGAAGTCCTTGAGCTTTTTAGAAGGACATTAGTCGAATGTTTTCCAAATTGTCATTAAAAAATCTCTATCTGCTACCTTGTCAGCAGTAGAATACCTGAGTAATATAGCCTAGAGCACAAAATCAGTTTATGTGGAGTTCTGGCAATGGCAATTGAGTTTGATTATTTCCTCCTGCTGAACTGAGTATTTACCTAGGACATATTTCACTTGATGTATCCTAAAAAAAAAAACCCAAAAAACCAGAATTCTGTTTTATGTCATCAAAGTCACCCCAAAGTTATGTCAGGAAAGTCACTCCAAAGTTATTGAACTTATTGGGGCAATCTTGATGAGCATTTAAGGTTATTTGCAGCAGTGGTGGTATAACTATTACTTTCCTTGTTTTTCCATTGCTTTTTGTTGTTCATAATCACCAATAGGGTGATTGGGATGATTTGAAATTTTATGTTTTCTTTCTGCTATTTAAGATTACATGGAAATAGTTTTTTGCACTGTTTCCTAGTGTTTTGGAAATGCAATAAAATAATTGTGTATTGTTTATTATATATTGTTTTATATTGTTTATAATGCACCCCGGTTCCCTAGGACACTGGGTAGCATTAAGCAAGGAAATAAAAATGCACACCACACAGCCAAGCAACGCACCTTCACCCGCAGGCTCTTGAAAGTTGCAATTTAACAGGTTACTTACAAATTAGCTGCACTGCTGCTCCACTGATTATCTATAATTGCTTTATTCCAAAACAAAAGTTCTCAAGTGGTCACAATTCCCCAAGAAGGTAATTGGGAAAGAATATTATTACTAGAGTATTTCATATAATATTTACAGCCATTCTGTCTTGACCCAGCATCAGATAGATCAGATGCACATGTCAAACCCTTTGAAACTGCCTCGTTATAATTGTGAAATTTGTATATTCTACTCTTCCATTTAATTAATTTCATTTAAAAATGAAATTAATCTGGCTTCAGAGTTGCTTTTACTTCAACGCTCTGGTAATTCGTTTTAAGATGTCTGCTTGGGAGATCAGGCTGCCTAACAAACATGATGAACAATCTCCATAGGAAGTACATGTTCCTACCTGTAATTGAATCATTGACAGCTTCAGAACCATCACTTATAATTCTACTATATCTTTCTGGTTACATCAGGATTTGGTGGTATCACATTCCTGTTTCCCTGAAAATAAGACCTATCCAGAAAAAACCCCTGCCATGATTTTTATGTGTGCAGCTAATATAAGCCATACCCCCAAAATAAGCCCTACTTAAGAATCTGCGCAACTGGCTGGCTATCATTTTCATCTTATTGCTGTGGTGCCCTGGCTACAAGGGAAGGCAGATAGTGATGGAGCTGTCCCACATGCCCTGCATAGACTTACCTCAGGACCCCCGCAGCCAGGTCATCTATGTTCTGATACCTGTCTTGTGGCGGCAGCATCAGTAACCATGTGCATCAGGAGACCACATTGCTTCTGTTTGTTCACAGCCACAGCGGAGTAGAAGGCTGAACAGTGTGTTGGTGCCACATCCATAAAGTGGGGTATACTCCATCCATCTTGCCTTATGTCCATGGGACCAGTGCATTGCTTGGCCTCTTGCTCCGTTGTGGCTGTGAGCAAGCAGAAGTGGGTTGGTGGCCATGTGGGGTCCTGCTGGATGTGGCTGTTGGTATCATGGCTATGAGGTGAGGCAGGTATTGGGGCATGGGTGGCCTGGCTGCGGGGGCCTGAGGTAAGCCAGTGTGGGGCACATGGAGCAGCTCCATCCCCTCCTGCCTCATGATGGCGATGCTGGTATGCTGTGTGCTTCCTGCCCTGCGGTGAGCAAGCAGAAGTGGGCCTCCTGTATATTGGTGGGGAGAGGGCGGAGAGAGAGAACACCCCCCCCCAAAAATAAGCCCTAGTGTTTATTTTGAGACCCAAAAGAAAATAATACCTGGTCTTATTTTGGGGGGAAACACAGGTACTTTGATTCTAGATGCTAAGAAATGGTTCTTCTACCTACTGAGCTCTGGATCTATCTTGATTCCCATATTAGTTAATATCTATATGATGTGGGAAAAAGTCATTGGGAGATTGGAATTGGAGCACTATTCAGAACATCCTGGATGACACATAATTGTCTCATCTCCAACAGAAAGGTTGTGAAAGTGAGTCTTGTGATTTGGATGAAAGGAAGGACAAATGGCAGCTTAATTCGGAAGAAAGTACAGTAGTTATTCATCCTGCTTCAGTCAGGGTGATTGCTGGATTGCTGGATGGAAGAAGTATCTGGAAAGAGCCTTTCTCTTAGTTAATTTGTTATGCAGGTTGTTCTTTTTCTGAAAAAGTAGCCTAAGGTACTAATAAAGGAGAATATTTGGCCTAAGTTAGTTCCAGACTAAATTAAAATAATGTGTTGTCCATTGAGCGTCTTTTAAGGCAGTTTAGAAAATTCAAATGCTTTTGAATGCACCCACTAAGCTGCTAATTGGAAGAAACTGATGAGCCATATAGTTACGATTATCAGTCTGTTCCCAGCCCCGTTTATTTCCAAGTTGATTCTAACCTTTAAATTGGAGAAAGGTAGACAATGGACAAAGTTGGTATCCCATGACTCAAAGCAGAATGACAACATTGAAACATTGGTAAAGAGATGAAAAGTGAAATTGTTGTAAATACTTTGTTTCCTTGGTTTTAGTGGAATTCAGTTAGATCAGAGAGTACAACGAGATCCTTAAAATTAAATAGAATTACAACAGATAACCATTCACCCCATTCCAACTTTTTATGTCTTCTACAGTCAGGTAGATGGTCAGACAAAGTGCATGTGGTAAAGTGGCTATCCAAAAGCAGGCCAATGGCAGACAACACCGTGGGAAATAACTACTGTGAGGTAGTAGAAGTCCAGAAACTATCACTTCACCCCCTTTGTCTAACATTAGGTTGTATATTTACAAAATGAGAAGAATAAGTAAGGAAAACAAACAAATCAAGGCCGATTGTCATATTTGGAAGTAATACATACACGTATGGTATTCCCATTAGTGTTTAAAGATTTCTCCTACCCATGAAATCCACCAGAGTCTAAAGTACTTTTCAAATTAAAGCATTTGTGCATGCATGAGTGTGTTAAAAATGAGTCAGGTAATAACACTCTGGAGATTTGATTTTTCCTTGTCCTTCCTTGTTTGGCAACAAATATCTCAGGTATTTTAATAATATATAGTTTCATGATTTACACATTTGTCTTAGATAACTTAAGGTGAAACAAGGTGTGTATCCTACACACTTATGGTCATATTACTCTTATTAGGAAGTTCATTAGAAGCATAGAATAATGTTACAATTACTAAGCTAAACAAACTTTGGAGAGTAGATCAAATCTTTTTGCCTGGCCTATATTCTACATACTGCAATTTCAAATGTGGCCATTGATTTCAAACGGAAAATGCTAAGCAATCACCCTTAAATGTGCTTAATTTGGGCTAAATCATGGTAATATTAGACATGCTTATACTTTTAAACCCAATTATAAAACATTTAGAAGTGTCAGCCAGAGACGTGAGAGAGGAGAAAGGCCAAAAATAACTGAAAATATGAGGTTGAAAGTATAAAAAAGATAAACAGATGAATTATCTAAATCAGGAAGCCACATGAGCTAGAAAATTGAGATGAAATTACTATACTTTAGAAACTACAGACAGCCTTAAAAGTAAGGAAAAAAATGTAGGAAACATCTGAAAAATGAGGAAAACATTGAGAAAGACCATTCATAGGCATGACCTGAACAAAATGGAGATTATTTAGTTTGGTGTCTTATTTTTGGAGGGACCCTTATTAGAGGACTAGGTTGAACATCTAGATATATTACAATCCCTACATACAGATAGACCTCAATTTATGACCAAAATTGAGCCCAACATTTCCATTGCTAAGCAAGACAGTTGTTAAGTGAGTTGTGTTCCATTTTACAACCTTTTTGCCACCTTTGTTAAGCAAATCATCACAGTTGTTAAGTGAATTGTGAGATTGTTAAGTGAATCTGGATTTACCCATTGACTGCTTGTCGGAAACCAGGTGTGAAGGCTACAAATGGTGATCATATACCCATGGATTCAGTCAAAATATTAAAGAAAATAAACTATGTTCTAGACATTCCTGTTTATCCCTCTGCAATTGGAAAGTCAGTAGGCTTGAAATTAGTTATAACTGTTAATAATGATAAAAATCACGAGAAATAATTATTGACAGCCAAGGTTTATTAACAGCTTTAAAATTAAATCTTCCCATCTAAGTTTTCAAAATGAGTTTAGTGTGTGATTTCTGTGTGCAACGTTTAAGTCTAATGTATAATATTTTGCAGAAAATCTGTATTTTCTGTTTTGAGTATTGACCTATTTAGGTACAACCTATTAACTTCTGGATGGACTTCGAGAAACCTTGCAATGAAAAATTATTTATCTCTGTCCTCCTACTCATAAACTGGGTGGAAAAATATTGTCATTGAGAAAAATGGCAAGATAGCATGGTAGAATGGGGATGTGTAGCTAGAGCAAGGGTGTTAAACTCGTGGTGTCATGTGATGTAACTCCCCCCCTTCACTAAACTGGGGGTGGAGGGGAAGCGCATGACGCATCTGGCCCACTGGCTGCAACCCCTGAGTAGAGGTTCTGGGTTTTTTTTTTTTGTTTAGCAACAGCAGACATTGGTCAGGAACAGCCAGATTCAAGTTTCCATGTATCCACTTAGTTAATCCGGATAATTTCCATGCTGATGACATTCAGAGGCTATTAGAACCTGACACTTCTCCCAGCATCAACAGGTAGGTCTTGTTGAGTCTAATTGGATTTGGTATTTTGGTTTAGATGGTGTCTTCAGAATACTCATTACTTCTTTCTTTTGTATTCTACATTTCCTAGAATCATTGGGAGTTAGGCAGTGTCTAATTGTATGTATGCACTTGTAGTCCTCAATGTACGACCACAATTGAACCCAAAATTTACGTTGTGAGAAATTTGTTAAGTGAATTTTGCCCCATTTTACAACTTTTCTTGTCACGTTTGTGAAGGGAGTCACTGCAGTTGATAAATGAATAACATGGTTGTTAAGTGAATTTGGTTTCACCATTGACTTTGCTTGTCAGAAGGTCGCAAAAGGCGATTATGTGACTCCTGGTTACTGCAGCCGTCACAAATGTGAACCGGTTGTCAAGCATCTGAATATAAATTGTGTCACCATGGGATGCTACAACGGTCATAAGTGTGGAAAAACGGTCCTAAGTCACTTTTTTCAGTGACGTTGAAATTTTGAATGGTCATTAAATGAACTGTTGTAAGTCAACGAGTACTTGTACAATATATATAACTGGATATTTCTCAGGATATCATACTTTATAACCCAGACTATTCAAGATCAGATTCTAGTCTAATGTTAATTCTCCATAGACGTACTAAAGATATTATGATTTCTCTTTTAAGAATCTCATGTATATAAATGTGTATAAAATGAAGAAAGCCAATCTAAAAATGCAGCGATAAGCTAATCTAGTATTTTTTTATAGTTGATATTTCACACCTTCCTAGGGCTGGATAGTTTGCATCCTAGAGCATTGAGACTCTGATTTCCAATGCTGCTTCCTGGAGAAAACTTGAAATATCCAAGCCTTCCTGAATACAGATAATAAAGATAAATGTTGAATTTGGCTGAATGTTGACAAAAATGAGACAACTGTCATGGCAGGATATACAGCAATCATTATTAAGATATGTGGGTGTGTATTTAAGGTTGAATGCATAGAAGCAGCACGTATATTCCTGGCTGTCACTTTTTCACATTTGTGATATTTATTCAGCCTTTTTTTGTCCTGTAATGTCACCTCCCTTTATTTCTCCAGGCATATCCAACACATCAGTTGGACTGCCTACAGCAAGTTCATTAGGAGACGTCTTTTGACAGGAGTAACAGTTCTTGACCGAGAGCTATGAAAGCTGTTAGATGATCAACAGAAGGACAGCCCTTTGGGGCAAATGCTGAGATAACAACAGCCATTACATTTTGTATAATATTATCCAAGATATTCTTAAAAGGAGTATTAATACTTCATCACCTTCAGTGCTTATTGATATTGTGATTTAATGGGATTTAGAAACCATGCCTTATGTGCACATCTTCCAATTTGCAATTCTGATTCTGGGGTCCATCTTCCCTAAATTTTCAAGTTAATCACAAATGAAGTAGATGATTGTTCTGAACATCCTTGGGTGCCATGTGCAAAGATAGTAACTTGTGATTTAGAGGGGTTTCGTGAAGATCTAAATCCAGTGTTTCTTGACCTCAGCAACTTTAAGGCATATGGACTTCAACTCCCAGAATTCCCCAGTTAGTCAGCCTGTTGGTTGAAGTCTGCAGGCTTCACTGAGGTTGGTAAAAAAATTGATCTAAATTCTCACATTCGTGTTCCCCCCCCCCTTTTGTCTTAAAATAATCTAATAACAAGAATTATTTTATCTGAAAGATTGGGAGGTCTTTGATAAAATTAGATGTCGTTTAAAAAAAATTCTTCCTGTGAGTTTATTGTGGGTGGGTTGAATAGGATTGAATTGTGTGAATTCAATTAGATTTACAGCTTGATTGTATGTGGGGAGGAAGAATTTTCATGATTTGATGTCAGCTTTTATACTCAATTTAAAACATGGCACTTATAGAGCACTTATACACAAGTCCTTATAGAGCAGAGTTTGTATGGTTAGCGAACTTTTATTTTGAATTGTAAGTAACCCTATGGTTTATGAATCCCAATGAGTAATTCTGTGGTTTTATGAGTCCCAGGCCTCTCCTTTCTCTCTCTCTCTTTAGCACACTTAGAATCAAAAATGGCCAAACATCTGGAGAGGATGGAGGTCCATTGTCTGGATAAAGAAGTTCTTCTGAAATCCTTTGAGGTCTTTTATAGTCTTGCCAGATGCTGAACTAAATTACCGGCATTACTGTTGATTTACACACTGTATCTTTAAATCTTTATCTCTCCAGGCACACCTTCACTGTTTCTGTTTTTCTAACCCCAGGAGTTTGGAATATCAACTGTTTAATCAGATGTGAATGTGACTTTCTCATATTCAGATATAATGGCTTCTTGAGCTCCCTTTTATCCACACTGGCTTTAACTATTTTATAGCCTTCTTTCAAATGTTATCACAGTGTGGTGATGTCTGGTGTGTATTTTGTCTTTTTCAGAAAATCTCTGCAGCTGAAAATGGCTCTGAATGACAGAAAACAACAGAAGTAAGCAGCTCAAAAAGCAAAAGCAACTAAACATAAATCTTGTTTTAAACTCCCATTTTGTGGATAATTGGACATCTCTGATTGTAAGTTTAAATTGCATTGTGGATGAACCAGACATGGTTCTTTCCTGCCAAAATAACTTTACTTAGGAAGGAAGCATTGGCTAAACATAGAGGTGGCAAGCTCATTTATTGCTTCACAAAAGCAACACTGAGGAATGAAGGAACCATACGGCTTTACTTAAATTTAATATTTTCCGCTGGATTATGTTGCTGCATTTTAGCTGCAAATTGTGAGCTCAGGCATTTGTGTGTGAGGAAATGGATCCTGCATTCTGAAAGTGCTGTGGCAAATTTTGCACAGATGGAATTCAACCATGCTTTCAAGTCCCAGTGATGCCAAAGGAAGAATTATGCACATACATAACCCTCTCCCATTGAAATAAATAAGACTAATTAAAGGCTGTTCCAAATATTCCTCTCTCCTGAGATGGGTTTTTAACTGGTAGAAGTAAGGCATTCTGGGATGCAATCAAATGTGCTCATTCTTTACTTATTTATGCCATTCAATCACACAAAGCTGTGGCTTACAAAAGCTGTATAACAATAATCAATATGAACCAAATGCATACAAATCTAAAATACCTATATAAAAATATGAAATGCTGTTTTAAAATCCAACTCACTAATTTGGATATCTAATTTGGATTTCACTCTGTACATTGCAATTTGTTCTCATTATTAAGTGATCCTTTATGTGTACTGATTCCAGTGGAAGGGACATGATGGAAATCAGCAGGATAAGATGTAACAATATTTTCCTAGCTTGTATCCTAAATACTCATATGACATTTTTCTACCCATAAATTTCAGGCTTCTTACATGACTTTCTTATAATAGTATACTCTCTTGGAACATTTTTTTTCTAATTAATTTGTTTTCAGTTTTGTTCCACCCAAGGTTCCACCCAAACTTTCAAATCCTCCTCATTTTCATGAGAATGCTTTAAAATGCTTTAAAAACCACATTTAAAGATTTGCAGGGTACTCAGTAGGATTTTTAAATGGCTTTCTTGGTTTGTAATCTGTGCTTTGAGTCTGTCATTGTTACAATGGACAATAAAAGGGCTATTTCGTATCCTTGAGATCTCCCTAGAAGGATGGAAATACTTCAAAGCAATTTTAGAATGATAAACAACTTAATTCCAAAGTGAGTTTGAGTCAGAAGATGTCTACATCGATTAAAAATAAATATGTGCACAGGCTAGACTTTTAACTATTATCATAGTCATTTAGATATTATTTTTAAATATCCACTAAAGCATTTAGGTTTTATTTTTAAATACCTCTGGATATCTAGTAAAGTACACAGTGATTAACCGTTTGTTACTGCACTCCATCCTGTAGCATTGTAGACCCAAGGAAGTAAAAAGAAAGATATTGTTGGAATTGTGATAAGTCTTTGAAAAGTAATCATTCAAAGCCAAGAAAACCAACTTGGATACAGCACTAAATGGATGTATGTTGCTTACCTATCTGCTATGTTATTTGCAAAATACAAAGACCCAAAAAACCCCAACCCACTGGCAAGTTTGATACATTCAGTTTGATAAGGCACCAGGCTAGACACCAGACGGTGAGTTCTAATCCTGCCTTAGACATGAAAGTCACCTGGGTGACTAAGTCAGTCTCTCCCAGCTTAACTGTCCTCACAGGATTGTTGTTTTGTGGAAAATAGGACAAAGAAGTATAGGTATGTTCGCTGCCTGGAGTTATTTATAAAAATAATAAAAGCAGGATGAAAAAAAATCTATTAAACTTGTAAGGTTATCATATACCTTATACTGTCCAATTAGCTAATAAGCTTTTATAAAAAGCATGATCCACATAAGCCTTAAATGGGATAAAGTGATTATTATTAACCTCATAAATTAAAACTCATTGGTTAGTTGGAGTATTATTTAGGAAAAAGGACTATATGCAACCCCGTTTAATCAATTCCATTTGTGGAAAAAGATCATAGAAGAGAAGAGAAAGAAATTATTTATTTACCCAAGGCACATTTAACATATGGTGTTTATCGTTAACACAGCAAGTAAGGAAATTGATCTATAGGATAATCTACAAATTACTAACCCCCCCACCCCCACCCCACCAGGAGTTGGTACCCACACTGCAACCAGATTATGTAGCATTATTTACCTTTGTGAATTAGCTCCTGGATTAAGAGTCTTCACACAATTATTTGCCAAATCTTACAGGGTTATTACAGCTAAGTGCTAACCACAGGGCTCCCACCTCATGCTAACTTCTATACTAGATGCAGAAAGACACAAAACTAAAATGAAATCAACTAGACTATATTATGGTTTAGCACCAAGTATGTGCAATCATTTTCTAGGGAAAAAGAGACAAGTTATTGAGAAATGAGAATTTTAGAATTAGAAAAGGATGACCTGAGATTTGGATGGCATGATATTATTTTTATGGTATAATAAAGCTAAGGATAATGTGGATTTTTATAATTATATATATATAATTATGTTAGCAGTGCCATATTGATAATATGGACTAGATACCAACCCTGTCTGTGCCTGTAAACACCTTTATGGATTTCATCACAAGAAGCATTTTATAGAAAAGAAACAACAGGGAAAAATAAATGAATGTTATATTGAGAGTTCTTAGAACAAGAACATGGAAAATATACGATGAAGTCAAAAGAGCAATTGTCCACAAAGGGATTTAATTTCCAATGGTTTCATATGTAATTAGGAAAAAGATTTAGCCAAAAGGACATTTGCAATTGAACACAAGACAGAATTTGAGACTGAATTATGTTCAAATGATGAATATGTAATTGCTAAATCATATAAGCTTTTATTGAAATTTGAAATGGAAGAAGGACAGTTAAAGAGTGTATGACAAATAGACTAACCACTTTATAATAGGCTATAATATACAAATAGATCAACAGAAATATATATGGTTGAAAGGTCTGAAGTTTACATTATGTTACAATTTAAAAGGCGTTTGTAAAAATAAAATCATATACAATTGATTATGTGACACCAGAAAAACTTTCTATATAAAGGTACTTAAAACTTATGTTGGAAATGTGGAAAACATGAACAACCATTTTATCATGCTTGATGGTCTTGCAAAAAAAAGCAACAACAGGAAATTTGTGGTTCAAATGCACAGAACACTTTTTTGGTTGGGACCAGTGATGGAATTCAATTTTTTTTACTACTGGTTCTGTGGGCATGGCTTGGTGGGTGTGGCTGGGTGGCTTAACCCTGTAAATTGGAAAAAAAAGGAGATTTCTTCTAACAACCAGTTCTCCGAACTGCTTAGAAAATTTACTACCAGTTCTAGTGAATAATTCTGTTGGAACTAATGATAGACAACTAAAAAAGAATTATGGAAGATTGTTTTTTTAACATAGTAATGGCAGGAAAATTGTTATTTGTACAAAGAAGCAAACAGTCTGAAATAACCACTGCAAACGAGTGGAAGGGGGAAGATTTGCAGAGATAATAAAATTGACTTGCTTAATTAGAGACAAAAGGCAACAGCTATATCTGCTAGCATCCTTATGGACTTTTTGCTGAAAATGGAAAAAAATGAACCTGTGATATATGATTTTGATTATTAGAATGAGTAGAAAATGGAAAGAATGAAGTCACAATATAACTATATATGGGGAAAAGATGAAATATAGCATAAAGAACATTGGAAGCCGTTTCTTTATAGAATTCTTTTTCTTCTCTTTTAATTTTTACATTACTTTCAAAATGTATTGTTTTTAACTGTAAAAGAATCTCTTCAATAACAATATTTTTAAAAAAAAAAACTTGAAGACAAAAGCTGGAGATTGGTGTCATTGGACTCTAAGCATAAGATCATTGTGGTGTTGTGTTCAGTGGCAACAGAATGAAAAGATAGTTGGCTTGCCTTGATAAAATGAAGGGTGTAATACATTTATTGCCTAATGTAAGGCACATTGAATTTCAGAGCCTTCCTCTTCTCACTTTTTTTCTTCACCTTTTCCTTCAGATCTTAGCATCGGGAAAAATGACTAACTTTACAGGGTTTATCCTGTAAATAATGCAGTTGTTTCTAGCCTAATCTTTATTGCCTTGCTCACAGAAACTGCCTCTCTCCTTATTACAATGTAACTTTGGTGAAGTTTAATTCTGTGCTTGGTGATGTTTAATCCTGTGGTCATGCTCACAGAACCGGTAGTAAAAAAATTGAATTTTACCACTGACCCACAACTTCTTAAAAGTGTTGTTGATAGCATTTTTCATTGCTTCTTAACTGTTTCATCATTCATTTTCAGTTACTGTATGTGGAAGTATTTCTGTTCTTAGCCCTTCCCATTATCTGTGGTCATTCCCCAGATCTGACTGTTACTTCTTACTATAGGCAGTTCTCAACTTATGACCACGATGGAGCCCAGAATTTAAGTTGCTAAGTGAGAAATTTCTTCAGTGAATTTTGCCCCATTTTATGACTTTTTTGCCATATTTGATAAGTGAATCACTGCAATAACCATGTTAGTAACATGGTTGTTAAATGAATCTGGTTTCCACATTGACTTTGCTTGTCAGAAGGTCGCAAAAGATGATCACATGGCCCTGGGATACTGCAACCGTCATAAATATGAGCCAATTGTTAAGCATCTAAATGTAAATCACATGACCATGGGAATGCTGCAATGGTCATAAATGTGAAAAATGGTAATAAAAATGGAATTTTCAGTGCCAATGTAACTTCAAATGGTCACTAAATGAACCGTTGTAAGTCAAGGGCTACCTGTCTTCATTTTTAACTACTTCTATTCATTCTGTATACTTTGGGTTCCCTTTCTTTTCAGTTTAACTGTCATATTTATCTTGACATATTTAGAATATATTATTCTGCTCCTGTCTTGGATGATGCAATGTGAATTTCCCACTCTGTCTTGTTAAGGTTTCCAGCTGGATATATTTCTATCACCTTAAATTAAATTTAGATGAGACTCTATTTATTATTTCCCATCCCGATGATCCTTTTTTCTGTCAGTTTTTGTAGTTTTCAGGGCACTTGCTAACTTATTTCTCTTGTGGAGGAAAATCTGGACCTTCTTGATAAGAAACAATCTTTAAAGCCTTTTATCAATGATGTTACAAACATCTTTAACTTGTATTTGGTATTCAATCATTTCTTACTTTTGGGATGGCTAAGCAATTAGTTCATGCTCTATTGGTGCCTCACCTGGATTACTATAGTAGTTTTTTGGCATTCCTGAGATTGCTTTTCATCCTTTGGCATGGATTTAGAATTTCACAGTTTGTGCAATCTTGGACTTCTTCCAATTCATCATTTCATCCCCTTTTTGTAAACCTTTACATTGGCTCAGCAATGCCTGCAGTGCAAGAGCAAGGGGGGGAAATCAAACTGACAAAAACAGGATTGCTGCATTGTGATACAATAATCCAGTGCTTTTCTAATCAGTGACAGCAGTCAATCTAGAGGGACAGTTAACTACAACTTCCCAATATTTACTACAACTGGGGTGACTCTTAATGTTATCAAAGATATGTCCTTTCTGCATCATGTCACTTTCTTGAAGAGATAAACTAACGTAAGTTCCCTTTCAGGATTTAATGGAATTTTGGACTTAGTCCCATGGATGTGGCCCAACCTTGCTCTCTTTGGTCTTTCTCAGCTTTCAAAAAGCAATAGCTTTTGAAAGATCCCTTTACAAATGTCCCTTCTTCTTGCTGAGGTAGTCCTTCATCTGATAAACATCCCAAGCTTTGAAACAGTGGAAACTCTCTTGAGCACATTCTAGTCCCATGAGAACTACTACCAACCTTTGGGCTGGAATGCTATTGTTTTGGGTTTTCCCAATTTCCTGGAGCTCAAGGCCATCCTAGGCTTCAAGCCTCTTATTTTCTACTGCATCATTTCAGTTCTTTTTGTTCGGTTATTCCAATATAATCTACAATGGGAAGAAGGAATAATCTTAAGGAATAGAAGGAAGAGTTGCAGCCAAGATAATGGTCAGGAAAATAAATTTGAGCCCAGATCAGAGCTGTACCTAAGTAAGCATCTCAGACAAAACCTTCCCTAGTTTGCAAGAAGATAAAGGGATGGAGGGGTGAAATGCCTTCAGATTTGCAAGCCTCTGTTACTTGCATGTCTTTGGTTTCCTAGTTGGGTGGAGGGCTGATACAGCCAAAGTGGAATAGAAGGAAGGATTAAGCCCAGTTCTTACGATGAGGAAACCTGCAGAATCTCAGTATTACTTCCTGTTTCACTATTTCAAGAAAGGCATGGAAGAGCTATTAATTACACTTTGAGAAGAGATTACACAGTATAGAGAGAAGAAAATGAAACTACAAGAAAGAAACTTGATATTGCCCCTCCGTTTTTTTTCTTTAAATGGGGCAAAGACAAATTTGGACAAGCTTTCAATTTTTCAATTTTCATTCTGGAAATCCCTGTGGTATTTGGAGTTGGTGTTTTTTAGTTGGTCAGTCTTGAAGAACTGACACAATACATCTATTTGAATAATTTGCCAATTAAAAACTGAGTCAGATCATTTCAGTTAAGGGAGTGACAATCTCAGATACCACATTTCTTCCATTCTCTTTGATAGGGGTTTCCAAACTTGGCAACTTTAAGACTTGTGGACTTCAGTTCTCAGAACTGAAGAATTTTGGGAGTTGAAGTCCATAAATTTTATAGTTAGCAAATTTGGAGACTCCTTCTCTATAACATTCCAAATATGATTATCATTGAATCTGCCATGGTCTCTGTCACTGGCCTAGTTTTTTTGAACAGGGCACCATCTTCATTCAATCTCTGGCTAGCATCCATCTTTTCAAAATTCCTGTTCAAAATGTCTACACCAACCTCTGAATGACAAATTTGCAACATGCCTTAATTTATCTCAGTAATTAATGTTTATCCCCATGTGATTCAGTTTCTATTGGGGTCTTCTCTTCAGAAGCTTTACACTATCTTTATGTTTTAATCCTGGTTTTTAAGGTGTCTTCTTTGTTATCAAGATGTGACAGAGGTGGAAGAGAGATTCTACCTTAATCAATTAGTAAAAGAATTCACTCTTATAGTTTTCAAGTCTCAGGTAGCTGGCAAATCAAAAAAGCAATACAGTAATACCACATCTTTTTCCTAGCTGAGGAAAAGAACAGAATCTTGAATAGTTTCTAAATATGCTCTGGGGAACTATGTATGACCCAGAAGCATTGCTAGTAATACAGATTATGCCCAAGGCTGATGTTTTGTTCTGCAGCAGAATGACACTTCCATTGTATGCATTTTTATTAATAGAATCTTAGCTAGTGGAGTAAGGAAACTGAATTTATGAAGATATCCAAAAGCATACTGTTGCGTAAGGGCTCCAGATTCCTTGCATTAAAGGAAAAACATATAATAATTTTCAAACGTTTAGCATTCCATTTCTAATCTGAATTTGTTCTGTTAAGGGTACTTTGAGCCAAAGATCACAAAGATTGTTTTAGTTGAGGAACATATTGCAGGTAATCCTCAATTTATGATCACAATTGAGACTCGAATTTCCATTGCCCAGCAAGATGGCGGTAAAGTCAGTGGTGCTAATTTTACAATATGTTTTGCCATGATTGTTGTGCTTGTTAAGTGAATCACATAGTGATTGAGCAAATCCAACTTCCACACTGCCTTTTTATTTTATTATCAAATTTATTGGTCAGCTCGCTTTGTGCCTAAAGTGGGACTAGAAATCACAGTCTCCCAGTTTTTAATCTGGGGCCTTAACCACTAAACTCGTGTCAAACTGGCAACATCACATTGCTATTATGTGATGTCACGTTTCGTGACTTTTTCCCTTCATGGAGCTGGGGTGGGCATGGCCTACTTATGATGCATCCGGTCCTTGGGCTGCCAGTTTGACATCCCTGCACTAAACCAAACTGGCTCTGGATATTGAAATTAAACTGCAGCACCTCCAAACGTGAGTCTTGGGTATTAAAGATGGTGTCATATACTTCTGTTTTCTTCTTGTGACTGTTCACGTTACAACACATTTACCAACAACGGGTAGCAAAGTCTGATATAAGAATAATGTTTGGCTATGGATATAATAGAGGTAAGACATGAATACCTCCAAGAATACCATGGACAGCCAAGAAAACATATGGATCATAGAAGAAATCAATCCAGAGTTCTCACTTGAGACACAAATAACCAGGTTTAAATGATCAAATTTAGGACACATCAGGAGAACACTTTTCTATCTTAGTCTATAATGCCGGGAATGATTGAAGAAAAGAGGACAACCGGCAGGAAGGTGGATAGACTCAATTATAGAGGCAATGAGTGGACCATTGGGAGAGCAGAAAGGCCAGATCAGGGAAGATCAATCTAGAGAAAGTCTATGTGGTCATTGTCAACATTGACTTGATGATACATCATCCATCCATCCATCCATCCACTATACGAGTAATTGGAAATAATACAGAAGGTTATTCAATTTTTGGTATCTGAATGATGTGGTTGTGGAAAGTATTAAGCCTCGGGTCTTTTGTTAACAAATTCTGGTACACAACTGCTTAATTTCTAGTAACAAATTGTGAATAAAGTGGCAATACCCTTTTGCTTTCAATTGTCTGACATGTAATAGATGGAAAAATCAATCCTTTTTTTGCCTAGTCCATTATTCACTCCTTTTCTCTGCTGCGGAATGGCACTTTTAAGATTATTGTTCTCTTCCTATTGTTCCAGTCTCCTGTTTTTAAAGGAAGATAATAATACCAATGGGAAAATGGGCAGGAAAAGACTTCATTATAGTTCCTTTAATTAGAAAATGTATAAGATTTTTAAGGGCCTTGAGCTGAGACAGATAAACACATGAATGAATATATGAATTGGGCTTACAGGGGAGAACTTGGTTTCTGATTCAGAAAGAAAAATATTTTAGGCAGGTGCGGAACAGTTGCCCTACAAGTTCCATAGCAATATAGCCTATTGCTCCAGATGTTTTAGAAATACATACTTGCTAGGAGTGCTGGTAATTCTAATATATATATAGATGCTACCAAGTGGAGGAAAATCTTACATTTGTATCTTTAATCTATCTTTGGAAAACTTCTCCCTGGGAACCAAAATCTAAAAAGTAATTAATTTCCTAAACCTGTGAAATGAACTGGAAAAAAAGCATAAAAGGCAGACCTATTAAAAATGGTGTTATAAATACTACAGAAATATATATTGCATTTTCACTCATCCACATATAGTGTTAGACTATTACATTTTTCAGATGCCCATGGCTTCTTTTATGTGCTGCTAATACTTGGGGGATGCAAAGGAATGTGCAAGCCCAGATTTACTTCCTAAATGTTTTTTTCATGCGTAATCGCGGTTAGAAAGATGGGGAAATGTATCGTTATTATTCTGATGAACTTTTTCTCCATGTTTCAACAATACACATGGGAGTATTGGCGATGAAGATAGTGGAAAGTAAATTATGAGAGCATATGCAAATTTCTTTCTGATTTCCTCCAAAGGCATTATGTATACCACCACTAATTAGTTTAGAAAGTGATGTGCCTCTGCAGACTGATTTTGTTGGTGCCTTTGCACACTGAAAACTACTTCCTGCCCATATCAATGATCTGCTGTAAAGCCTAAACTGAATCTAATTATGTAAGTATAAACCACCCAGTGGTTCAGCTAATATACTGTATACATGTTTAACTGACATCTGATTATACACTGACAACAACACAGTATGGATATTCCACCGAATGCTTGAATAGAGATTCTTGAGAGTCCTTTGGACTGCAAGGGAGATCAAATCAGTCAATCCTAAAAGAAAATCAATACTGACTGTTCTTTGGAAGGGCAGATACTGAAGCTGAAATCCAAATACTTTGTCAACCAAATGAGGACTCATTAGAAAAGACCCTGATGCTGGGAAAGATGGAAGGCAGAATGGGAAGGGGACAGCAGAGAATGAGACTGAATCTTCAGGAGAAATGCAGGTCTATTGACCAATTGTTAGGGCTGACAGAGTATACACAGCTCCCCTCCCCTTTTTAATCAAAAGACAGTACAAAGGTATCTGGAATTTCATCTACATAACTGTGAATCACATCCTGCTCTAAATTACAAAAGCACATCTAATTTAGAAGATAATTTAGTAAGTAACTAATATGAAAGAAGAAAAATGCTACACTGAGATAAGTGTGGACAGAGCAATATGTTTCTTTGGCTTTAAAAATGAAAGTATGCCATACATTATAAAACAAGAAATAGTTTACATTTGATATGCTGAAGTATTTTTGTTCTATATATTGGGCACATCCCAAAACAATTAGTTGGTTGTTGGAGCATGGTAATAGAATACAGATTCTGGATGAAAATTATCCCTAAGAGTTGGTCCTATACATTTGAGGCTTGCCTGATGTTGAAGTATTTCGAGCCCCAGGGTCATAGTTTGGTGTGTGGTGTGTGTGTGTGTTAAAAAGGGTCACAACACAGGTGTGTGTGTATCAAAAAGCACTGCTGCATAATTCCCTGAAATTAACTGTATTCTCAAATTGATGCTGAATATGACAACTAACCACTGAATGTTCTGAAAGTGTTATAAAATCTATTCGTTCTGTGCTTAGAATAAGCAGAGGGTATTGCCTAAGTTTATTGACCTAAGAGGTTGCAACATAGCTGGAAAAAAATATTTTAGGTCAGGAAGAGGGTGAACTCTACTTATCAATATGTTTAGCAGATGCTTTCCTGGGTGGAAAGCAAGAATTTTCTCTGTCTAATCTAAAGATGTTAAAGTGAGGCAACAATCTGTAGCAAGCTGCATTGCTTGACTGTCAGATCAGGAGAGACTTAATCATTGTTCTCATCCACCAGGGATCTTCTGAGTTAGATCTTGTTGTGATGGAGTAGACAAAAATAATCAAAGATTAAGATTGCAACCTGGCAGTGGGCATGATGATGAGGGATGTAAATGCATATCAAGACAAACAGTACTTTTAAATAGATGTGTGGTATAAATACACACCTGTATTCATAATTAACAAGCTGGTTGAACACTGTATTTGTTAATTCCTTAAGAGGCAACTAACTGAGCAATACCTTTTGACTGAAGAATAATTCATTTAATTCAGATGCAGATACAAGGAACAACTGAATCGCGATAGTTGTATAAAAGATTCTTGTTTGATTTTGTTCAAGATAGGACTGCCACAAAGAGCTGTTAAACTCTTTCAAGAACAATACTGGAGACATGCAAAGAGTAATGTAGTGAACAGCATTTTACTTCAAAGGTGGCTGTAGAGGGAAGAGTCAAAACTGGCAAAAGAGTAATTACAAATGGGAATTGAAGGCCTGCTTCTTTGTGTGTAATAGGAGGCATGCAGAAAAAACAAAGCTTTGATTGCAATGCCCCAAATGCTTCTTGACTGTTCTGTTGGGCCCAGTTTTAGGTTTTTGATACAAGCAACTGACAATCTAAAATTTTATTTGTGAATATGTCTGTGGGTCTTTTCATATGTATGCTCTCAAATCAGCACAGATTCCTGGCAACTGCATGGACTAATCCCTGCAATTTCCTTGGAAAGCTGTTAGAAGTGGCTTGCCATTGCCTACTTCCTAGGGCTGAGAAAAGTGACTGGCCCAAGGTCACTTATCCGGCTTTGTGCCTAAGGTGAGTCTTGTGGTTTCTAGCCTGGTGCCTTAACCACTATACCAAACTGGCTCTTGAATTCAGTATAAGGGAAGGAATAAAAGAAGCAGGAAGCAATGGCAAGTAAAGTAAACAGGGATAATAGGCTGTTCCCCTGATACCCTAAAAATGATTCTTCTGGTTTTTTTTTCTTTTTTGCTCTTGAAAATATGTCTAAATGTTTTCAACAGAAAATAAAAGAACAGATAGTGACAAGATGTTCAGAACCCCAAAGGACCATTTGATGGTTATTTGTGGAAAGCCCTTCCCAACAGTAGCATGGTCAGTCATCCTAGAATGTCCTTCTCACTGGACTTAGTTACAATTACATTGTTTATGTACCTGTAGAAGAGAACATTTGTAACTCAGGGTTAAGGTTCTTGGTGCTCTCTGAGCTTAGTGCTTTTCTTGCAGACATTTTATTACCAAACTAAGTAACATCATCAGTGCACTAGGTAGCCTTGGTGCCCAAGCTCAGAGAGCATCAAGGACCCTACATTGTTTATGTACCCATTAAAGGTGTTTAGTTTAGTTTATTCTTTTTCTTCCCTTCAGTGTTTATCTTGAACATTAGTTTTGTACTGTTTTGATCTGTTGCTTGTAACTTGCACTTTTAACTCAGTTTGAGATCTCTAGTAATTCGAAGCATATAACCTTAATAAATAAACAGTTAATTAATTAATAAAGTGCAACTCCCCTAATTCCTATCTTTTGGCCGTACTGGCTTGGTCTGATAAGAGTTGGCATCCAAAATATCAGGACACCAGATTTCCAAGCTCTTATTATTTGGTCTTCATTACCAGTTTGCTTCCCTATTTACAAAAACATGTTTGCAAATTTATTTGAATGATTTTGCCTAACTGCACACAGATGCTGTAAAAATCCTTGTCTGTGCCCCTTTTCTTGCTAAAAGTCAATGTGATGATAGCAATAGAAATCCCTTAGGATAAAATAATGGGAACAGCCACAGGAATTTTCTCAATGCACAAAACATTTCCAATCTTTGATGTTACGATTTTCCCAGCACTTTCTGCATCCTTTCCAAGAGTCTGATTACTTCAATCTTGTCTTTTGGTACTGATCTTCTTAGTTCATTGGCCTGAAATCTAAATTTGTTACTGATCATTCTGCATGCTGCTTTGGTCTTGTTTTAGCAGTTAATTTGTTGTGAAAATATGCAAAAAAAGAACTCAAGCTGTAAACATACATGGGGAAGTTCAGAAAGGACACATTGATGTTCTATAATGAGTTAGGAAAATCTGTCTTAGTCAAAATATATGATTCCTTAGCAGGATTGCTGTAGAAGCTTGCTGGGAATTCTTCTGTCCTATTTAAAAATCTTCTGTCCTAGCAGGATGGAGACATGCCCTTCAGATGATACCATTCCCCCATAGCCAATAGTAAGAGATGTTATAAATTATCATTCTGTCTCCTGAACCATAGGCTATTTCAGCTGATAGGCACTTTGGGAAATTATAATGATGACTCACAAAGTTAGCTTTCCATTGTGGAGGGTTTAGAAGAATGTAAACATTGTCTAAGTTAGGGGTGTCAAGCTCAAGGCCTGGGAGCCGGATCTGGCCTGCGGGATGCTTAGATCTGGCCCGCAGGGCTGCCCTGGAAACACTGAAGGACTGGCCTGTGGTGCTTCTGCCAGCGAAAATGGAGCTGTGTGCGGCCCTCCTGAGCTCCGTTTTCACTGGCAGAGGTTTGCAGGAGGCCGTTGCAGCTGAAAACAGAGCTCGGGAACCTGAAACGGAGCCTCGGCAGAGCACCCCTGATAAAAGTGAAGTCGAGCTGACCATGCTCACCCTGGTCACACCTACACCGGACCCCCCCCCCCCAAAGTCAAATACAACCCTGATACAACCCTCAATGAAATTGAGTTTGATACCCCTGGTCTAAGTCATTTATATTAGGAGCTGCTTTAAGATAGCGGACATGGACTGATCCTATGTGGACACTGGTCTATTCCTGTGCTTATCAATGTTACTAGAAATAGAACTTATGGTCCATCTGCAAACTAAGTTCAGCTTTAAATCATAAACATACCACAAATATCAGAGGCTAGAGAACAGGAATAAAATATCCCATCTCTCTGAGACAGATCTCAGCCTCAATCACCCTCAGCACCGGAGCTCCCCAGGGTTGTGTTCCGAGCCCTCTACTGTACTCATTATACACTTATGACTGTATGGCCACTACTGACTCTACCTCTATCATCAAGTTCGCTGACGACACAGTTGTAGTGGGCCTGATTTCTGAAAACAATGAGATGGCCTATCTGAAAGAGATTGAGAACCTGGAGAACTGGTGCCAGAAGAACAACCTCGACCTCAACATCAGCAAGACAAAGGAGTTGAAAGTGGACTTCAGCACAAAAAAGGAGAGAAACTATCAGACCCCCTATCATCAATGGGAGAAAGAGTGGACAGCTTTAGATATCTCGGTGTTCAGATCACACAGAACCTGTCATGGTCCTGCCACATCAACATCACAGTGAAAAAGGCTTGGCAGCATCTCTATCAGCTCAGACGCTTGAGAGACTTTAAATTGCCCTCCAAAGTACTCAGGAACTTCTACTCCTGCAATGTAGAGAGCATCCTGATGGGAAACATAACAACCTGGTTTGGGAAGAGCACCATGCAGGACAGACAAGCCCATCAGACGGTAGTGCATTCAGCTGAGTACATCACCGGTACCAAGCTCCCTGAACTGCATGCCATGTACACTAAGCGATGCTGGGCCACAGCCATGAAGATAGTGAAAGAGCTCAGCCACCCCAACAATGGACTGTTCTCCATGATGCGGTGAGGAAAACGCTTCCGTTCCCTGAAAGCCAACACACAAAGACTGAGAAGAAGCTTCTTCCCACAAGCAGTATGATCTCTAAACCAGGACAACACCCAGGGCTAAAATAGCCATACACATCCCTCTGACTATTGCACATGAATGGATATTGCTGTCAAATAACAGACATTATATTTTGACATTGTATTATCCCTTATTCCTTCCCTTCTCTATCCAAGCATTCATTTCCAACCTACTCTCCATACTTTCTACAGTCTGCTTTCCTTAATCCTAAACTCAAGGGCAATCGCCTAAGCATTTCATTACATATTGTACTGTGTATGACTGTGTGTGTGACAAATAAAATTTAAATTGGATTGAATTTGAATTTGATTTTGCATCCTTTCTTTAATGATTCTATTCCACAATTTCTTTGATGTTAATGTAACTCTTTTTTCTATGGCGACTTGGCCGTGGCGAGTTGTCCTAGACCAGGAGTGGGCAATTACGGCTCCTTCATGATTTGTGGACTTCAACTACCAGAATTCCTGAGCCAGCATGGTCATGAAGGAGCCGTAATTGCCCACCCCTGTCCTAGATCAATGGGTATCAAACAGCCCATGGGCTGGATGCGTCACATGCTGGCCATAGCCACACCCGGTTTAGCAAAGGGGCAAAAAGTCACAATACGTCACGTGATGCTGCCTTGACTCTGTGAGTTTGACACGCCTATCCTCGACCCTTTTAAAATAATTCACAGCTAGCACAATATTGTGATTTGCACAAAGATTCTTCAGGCAATTCATTCCACAACTGTGCAATACAACCAGATCAATATGGAATGTTGGAAAGGAATTATGTAAAAGATCCTGGGATTCTGCCTGCTCACTTGCCTATCTGTTTGCAGAAGAACTCTCCAAAAACTGAACAGGACTAAATTTGGTGAGCACAAGGGTAGCAGTACTGAGTGGTAGGTAAAGATAGCAAAATAATGGTTCTCTTTGAAAACAACCAAGTTTGCATTACAGGTAGTCTTCAATGTATGATCACAATTGAGCCCAAAATTTAGGTTGCTAAGTGCGAAATTTCTTAAGTGACTTTTGCCCCATTTTAACAACTTTACTTACCACATTCGTTAAGTGAATCACTGAAGTTGTTAAATTAGTAACATGGTTGTTAAGTGAATCTGGCTTCCCCATTGACTTTGCTTGTCAGAAGTTTTCAAAAGGGGATCACATGGCCCTGGGATCCTGCAACCACCATAAATATGAACCAGCTTTCAAGCATCCAAATGTAAATCACATGACCATGAGGATGCTGCAACGATGATAAGTGTGAAAAATGGTCATAATGGTCATTTTTTCAGTGCCATTGTAACTTCAAATGGAAGGAACTGTTGTAAGTCAAGGACTAACTGTACTTTGGGAGACTATGGGAGACAGATGCTTTTCCTTGCCAGTGGTACAAAACACCCATTCCACTGGAGCTTTTCTTTGGAACAAGATATTTCCCAGGCATGATATTTTTTTGGGAGAAGGTGACTTTTATTATGACAATATCCCAATCCTCTCTGGGTGAAATAATACTTCCTGGTGCATTAATAATAAATGAGGTAAATTAATCAGACACTAATAACAAGATGGGAATCCTTTGGGATAGAAACTGCACCCAGGGAATTAGCAGTGCTGTCAAGGAGCTGCATCAACCTGGCCCAAAAGGAAAGAAAATATCTCACCTGCTGCTTCCTATCGTTTCTGCTGACTTGTACTTGGCTGCTAAGCACAAGTGAAGATAAATATTCTACTTCCTGCTGTTTTTTTATCGATGGTTTTGGTACTCAGGCGGGCCGAGGGCTGTTGGAAGATTGACGATAAAAGAGTGGTATCCAATCTGAACCCAAGGGCTAATATTAGGATGCTTCAAAGGCCACTGTTTCATTTTGCAAAATTTGCAAACTCAGCAGCCTAAATCTACTGAAAATGAACAAAGAAACAAAAAAGCAAATGCATTAGAGTGCAATCTGAATCATGTTTAGCCAAATGCAAATCCCACTGAATTTAGTATTTATATTAGTTTCTGAGCAGGGTGTCTATGGAGATTCTCAGTCATCCAGGTCATGGTTGTCCCAAAGGTGCTTTTTTTTCAAGAGGCAACTGGACTTTCTGGGTTTTCTTTGAAGATGTTTTGCTTCTTATCCAAGAAGCTTCTTCAGCTCTGAGCAGGGTGCTCTAGATTGGTTAGAGATCGCGTAGGCCAGTGATGGCAAACCTTTTAGAGACTGAGTGCTGAAACTGCAAGTTTTTTGCGTGCATGCGTGTGTACAGTATGTGCACACGGCGGAGGACCGAAGACCAGTTGGCAGGCGGGAGGCAGGGCATCACAATATCGGCAGCTCTACAAGAGGCAAAATCTTTTTCTTTTGTGAGATTCTGTTTCGTTGTTTGCAGGGAAACTTCTATTTCCCTGCAAACAATGGCGAGAAAGATAATGGAGAAATGCGGTGGAGCTGAGCTTTGGCGACGGTGCACATGCCCACATAAAGGGCTCTGAATGCCACCTCTGGCATGTGTGCCATAGGTTAGCCACCCCTGATGTAGGCAATCTGGAGTCTGGGCATGTATGCTAACACAACATATTTGATGTAAGAACACAATGACTAGACACCATGAAACCTAATGCTAGCCAGAGCATAGAACAACTTAAAGAAGTAGTGCAAGATCATAAGATGTGGAGAAACCTGGCCCATAGAATCACCAAGAGTTGGACACAACTGAATGGATATCTTCCTCTTTCCCCTCCTTCCCCCTTAACTTTTCCTCAAAAATGTCAAGGGTGTGTGTAAAAAGAACATACACACACACACACTTTTTTAATTAAAAAAAAAAGAAGTTCCATAAGGCTACATCCTTATTGGCAATCCCACTGTCCATATTCTCCAGCCTTGGATACAGTCCCCAAAAATTGACCTGGAATTGTGATTTCCACTGGGAAACAGAACATTATTAAACACATGTACAATTTATTGATTTTCATTTGCATTTAAATACATTTATGCATTTTTAAAATTGAAATTAATTTAAATGAAACAGTTTCCTGATTTGGCCTATAGGTAGTCCTCAACTTACAACCACAGTTGAGTCCAAAACTTCTGTTTGCTAAGCAAGATGGTTATTAAGTGAGTTTTTCCCCATTTCATGACATGTTTTGCCACAGTTGTTAAGTGAATCTGGCTTGTCCATTAAATCTGGCTTCTCCATTAAGTTAGTCAAATGGTTGTTAAGTGAATATGGGTTCTTCATGAAATTTGCTTCTCAGAAGGTTGCGAAAAATGATTACATGACCCTAGGATACTGCAACCATCATAAATATAACTCAGTTGCCAAGCATGTGAATTTTGATCATTTGACCGTGGGGATTCTGCAGCAGTCATAAGTCACATTCTTCAGTGCTGTTGCAACTTTGAATGGTCACTAAACACTAAACAAACTGTTGTAAGTCAACTATCTATACCAGGGGTCTCCAATCTTGGCAACTTGAAGA
This sequence comes from Myanophis thanlyinensis, assembly GCA_017656035.1. Classification (NCBI taxonomy): domain Eukaryota; kingdom Metazoa; phylum Chordata; class Lepidosauria; order Squamata; family Homalopsidae; genus Myanophis; species Myanophis thanlyinensis. Next base: position 31,083 of record JAEANM010000661.1, read on the forward strand.
CTTGTGGACTTCAACTCCCAGAATTCCTCAGCCAGCAAAGCTGGCTGAGGAATTCTGGGAATTGAAGTCCACAAATCTTCAAGTTGTCAAGATTGGAGACCCCTGAATTCTATACTTTTCAAAGTATACTCTCTAATTTATAACATTTCAGCCAAATATGTACGTATTTCACTCTTGAAAAGATAGTGCTCTTTTAATTTAAGTTTATTTGAACTGCTCTTACCCTACCTTCTGGGAAGGAAAAAACTGTTGGATGCAGCAACCTTCAGAGCCGTGTGATAAGCCACGTTGGAGAACAGGGAAGGAAACATTTGCTTTTGTCTAACCTTTTTCCACACGAAAGGCCAGCTGCATGTTACTATGTCGTTTCCTGAGTCATAGAAGCTACATGTGTGAGATCTGGGCTGTGTTAAGTAAGATAGGCCTTGCCAGTTTCCACAAAGGAAGGAAAAGATGTTATCTGAGAAAGAGAATGGGGTGGAGGATGGGGATCATTTGGGTTCCCATTTATGGCATTTCTGCACAATAGCGAAATGAAATGTGTTTATAGGACCACTGAAAAACATTGGAAAACTTACAGGGATGATAGTCATGGTTTTGGAGGTGGGTGGGTTGTTCATGCATTCCTTTGAGTCAGTATTAACTCCTGGCAATGCTTTGATGGGTCTCTGCAGTTTTCTTGGCAACATTTCAAAAATAGCTTGCCATTGCCTTCTTCCTAGTGACTGGCCCAAGGTCACTCAGCTGGCTTTGTGCCTAAGACAGGACTAGAACTCACAATATTCCAGTTTCTAGTCTGGTACCCTAACCACTACACCAAGCCCATGTGTACTTCTTTTAACCCTTCAGTAAATAGAAAGAGTGATAACTGTATACTTACCTCTCAGCTGTCTCCATTCTAATCAACAGAGGTCAGAACAGGAATGTTGGACACATACCCAATATAATAACACAAAATAATATATTACTTTATATCAGGGGTGTCAAACTCAATTTAACTGAGGGCTGCATCAGGGTTGTGTTTGATCTTCTGTCCAGAGTGGCGTGTGGCCAGTGATATCATTCATGTCCGGGGCACCTGTGGTGGCCTCAGTGCTCTGCCAGCGAAAACGGGCTCCTGAGCTCCATTTTCGGCTGGGATGGCCTCCTGCAACCCTCTGCCAGTGAAAACGGAGCTTGGAAGGGCCTCACTCTTTCCAGGGTGGTTGCATTTAAGCACCCTGCAGGCCGGATCTGGCTCCCGGGCCTTGAGTTTGACACCCCTGTTTTATATTATTCAGTCATTTCAAAGCATATTATTCTCGTTACATGGTATTTTGCATTGAGTTTCCTAAAACCACTTCTTTCGATTTCAATTTCCCTTCCAATTCCAAGTTTGTGGTTTTGTCTGTTGTTTCCTGACATCATTTTTATACTCAGATTTATACAAAACATAATAGATGTTCATTAATTCATAACGTAAAGGACTTGCAGCAGAATGTGTACATTGACAGGTGAATAGCATAAGGCATGAGATCACGTTATCATTAATAATTCCTGAATTGCTATTGCAGCTTAGCGATATTCTACTGCAAGTTTATTGAAAAATGAACTATTTTCTCTTAATATTTCACATGCATACTGAAAACTTCAAACTAATGAAAGTATTGTTTTGATTGTTAATTATATAAAAGAAATATTCAGTAAAAACATAAACAGATGGAGTATTTGTATGTGTTACTGAAATCTAGTAGTTCAAGTTTTCATATTTTTATTCTCTATAGTGATGTACGCTGACAATCCATTAATCAAATAAATGGGCACTGAAATAAGTTATGTTTTTTTGTTAGAGAATTCCTATTACAAATAGTCCTCGACTTACCACAGTTCATTTAGTGACCATTCAAAGTTACAATGGCATTGAGTAAAATGACTTATGACAGCATCCCGGTGGTCATGTGATCAAAATTAAAACAGTTCACTCACATTTATGGTGGTTGCAGTGTCCCAGGGGTATGTGATCACCTTTTGTGACTTTCAACAAGCAAAGTCAATGGGGAACTGACTCATTTAACCACCGTGTTCCTAAATTAATAACTGCAGTGATTCACTTAAAACTATAGTAGGAAAAGTCATAAAATGGGGCCAAATTTACTTAACAACTGTCTCACTTAGCAACAGAAATTTGGGGCTCAATTGTGGTCATAAATTGAGGACTACCTGTAATTACTTTATTATATTGTAGTATATGTTTCCACATAAATTTGCTGTTTGCAAATTTAACTATTTAAACACAAAATCCTGCTTTAATATACAATTTCAATGTTCAATTTCAAATTTATTGGTCACATACACAGTCATACATGGTACAATATGCAGTGAAATGCTTACGCAACCGCAGG
>JAEANM010000662.1:0-33431 GCA_017656035.1 Myanophis thanlyinensis
CACACACACTCAGACACACACACACAATTGTAGAGGAAGCATGATGATTTGTACTCTTGAAGATGTAAAGTAGTACTACTTGGCATCATTAATTAATGGAAGATGTCTATTGACTTGAGATATATTGAAATGATAACTAGCACAAAGGCCTTTGTTAAATGACAGAGAAAACAATAAAGGTTAATTCTACTCATGATTGGTTAGATATAATACCCATATGGAAGACACTTGCACGTTCATGCAGCTTTGGAAGTTTTACACATGATACAATTCAGAAAAAGATTTTGAACTTCTGCGCTCTTTCCAGTCTTGAATAGATTTCACATCTATGTATTTAAATGCTTCTCTTGTGTGGCTTTTTTTAAAAATTCATCTGCCAATTATTTTATGATGGTGGGTTGTGTGAACAGATTCCGCTCTCCTGGGCATCATGTGAAGAACCAGATTCATGCTGAGATCATTCGGGGCATATGGGAGGTTGCAATAGCAGCTTGAAGGTAACACATGCTGCATTCTACCACATTTGAGGTGTCCTGAGTTTGTGTAAGAAAGATCTGTAGTATGATAACCTTGATTTTAGGTTGGATTGTTGTGGGTGATACAATGGTACCACGCATATTAGGTTTTTGGCTGTTGTCTGTGTCAGAATATTTTTAAAAAATGGTAGATCACTAGTTGGCCTAATCATGTGTGCAAATAAGTATTCTATTTTTAGACCAATGCCATCAGTACAGGTAGTCCTCGATGTACAACTATTCATTTAGTGACTGTTCAAACTTACAAGGGCACTGAAAAAAGTGACTTATGACCTTTTTCACACTTACAACCATTGCAGCATCCCCAAGGTCAGATGATCAAAATTCAGCAGCTTGGCAAGTGATTCATATTTATGACTGTTGCAGTGTCCCTGGGTCATGTGATTTCTTTTGCTACCTTCTGACGGGCAAAGTCAATGGGGAAGCCAGATTCACTTAACAATCGTGTAACTAACTTAATAACTGCAGTGATTCACTTAACAACTGTGGCAAGAAAGTTGGTAAAATGGGGCAAAACTCATTTAAGTTTTGAGTTCAATTGTGGTTGTAACTTGAGGACTACCTGTAGCATTGGGCATGAGTTCACTAGCAGTTTCTACTTTTTCTAGAAGAGATGGAATCCTAGCAAATCTTGCCTATTTAATCCAGCATCTGTTTTTCATTTCCTCCTCGCTAACCTTGGCTTTCCTAATTGGGTTGTTGTGTTCCTTTTAGGGAACCTATAATCCTGACATCTGAACACACTCCCTCGCCGTGTCCCAGCCCAGACCTCCAAGCCCTAGAGATAAATTCTATGGAACCCTCCCTAGATCGTCCAGCTTCATTGGAATTGGCAGAACTGTCTCACAAGCTCCTGGACCTCCTGGCCTTGGAAGGAGGGCAAGCGGCTGTCGGAAATGCTGTCTGCTTGCCGCCTCATGATGGTGGGAAACTGGCAAACCGGGACAGCGGCATTGATAGCATCAGTTCACCATCTAACAGTGAGGAGATTTGCTTCGGGACTGAGGAAGGTACAGGGGAAGGTGCTGGACCACTGGTACCTCCGACCATCATCAAGCGCAGCTCAACTCGTGATTCTGAGGGGGACAGTGACATGGATGATGGCAGTGGGGATGAGGCTGAGCTGCTTTCTGACCTTCCACCTCCACAGACCGAGAAGCAGGATTCTGATGAGGTAAAAGGGTGGGATTCCTATCCCAGGTTTATTATGATAGACTTTTCTCCATTGCTTTCCCCCCTGAGCCTGTATTTTTCTGTCAAGCATAATATGATATTCTTTAGTTTTGAACATGCTTTGGTATTAGGTAAAGGTAAAGGTTCTCCTCACACTTATGTGCTAGTCGTTCCTGACTCTAGGGGGTGATGCTCATCTCCGTTTCTTAGCTGAAGTGTCAGCGCTGTCTGATGACGATTCTGTGGTCATCTGGCCGGCATGACTAAACGCCAAAGACTCACAGAGCACTGTTACTTTTCCACCAAGATGGTGTCTATTGCATTTTTTACATGCTTTCGAACTGCTAGGTTGGCAGAAGCTGGAGCAAGTAACGGGAGTTCACTCCATTACGCGGTGCTAGGGATTCGACCCGCTGAACTGCTGACTTTTCTGATGGACAAGCTCAGTGTCTTAGCCACTGAGCCACCGCGCCTCTATGCTTTGGTATTATTAGACCTTAGTTAAAAAATAACATAATGGAGACAGAAGGACACCTGTTAAAGAAATATCAAACCTCTGTTCCGTGTTGTAGGCATGACTAGTGAAAGCTTTGGCTTGTGTCACTTCTTGATTATGTAGGCTTAGTTTCTAAGGGGAGACACAGATGGCCCAAAATGTACCAGTAGATAGATGTCAGGCTCCAAAAACTATTTTACAGCTATAGACACAATCTTGCCAAACTGAAGCAACACTACTATTTCTTTGAAACATATACTCTGGGAAGTATTAGGGAGGAGATTTCTTCCTCCTCTTTAGTCAACCAAACTATCTGAACAGAGTTGTCTCTTACCTCCTCTGGAATATCCCCCTTCCCTCCTGGGAATCTGGCTCATTACATTCTTTCACATTTAGGTCCCCAAAACATCATCTGTTCCTCATCATGTTTCTTGCCCCATCTTTAATTCTTTCAAAAATATTCCCTTAATCAAAAACAAATTAAATGGCAAGCTGAAAATTCTTCTAACATCTTTATGAGCAACAACACTTCAGGCCTCTCATGTAAATGCCACAAGTATTCTTAGGAAACAGAAATGGAAAAGTGATGGATTGTTGCAGCTTCATCATTTTTTAAAGTGTCCCTTTCCCCAAATAAATGAATCTGTGGTAATAGTGAACATTCTGGGAGTGGGGCATAGTGGTTAGAATGAATGGTGAAATGCAACCTCACCAATTTGTCTTCTGATATATGAAGCCTTTCTAGCAATAGGCAAGTCCTCCCACAGCAGCCATTTTTAGAAGTGTGCTCACAACCTGCTCTCACAATTCCCTTGGCATCCCTGGCCTCAAGAGATTGCCTGCCTATTGGTTTATATTCACTCACAGAATACAAAAGTGTGTATAATCCATTTTGGTGACAGTGAGAATTGAATAAAAGGATGAGTACATTATATTTTTGTACAACCGTTGTTGAATTCTGCTTGAATGCAAGGGTCAAAGAAATAGCTGCTGCTGAGAAACAGACAAAACCCTGGGGTTGGTTTTCATAGCATATCCTGATATACGAAAAAAAAATTAGAGTTTGGTTCATTCTCCACAGCCAAGTGACTTTTAGATGATCTTTTTTCTCTCTCTCAACAGATGACGGTTCCACAAAAAGTCTTCCGAATTGCCAATGAGCTTCTCCAAACAGAAAAGGCATACGTGTCTCGCCTGTACCTACTGGACCAGGTAATAAGAGTGATGTCAAAAAGTGATATCTAGTAGCCAAAATTACTAGTGTGTGTAGTTTTTAAATGGAAACTTGAGGCAAGCATAGCATCATTTCTGCAAGTTATGCCAGTTGAGGAAATTAGCAGGATGGTTAGATACTTCCAGAACTGTGGGATGTACCTTTCTATCTCCATCAGATAATAGATTCCACCTTATAAGCTGATAAGAAGGGTTATATAATAGATATTTAGAAGTTAAAGCCTGAGGTAGGGTTTGGGTAGTTCTCTGCCAATCACTGATTATACAGAAAGTCGCCAAGACATGGTAATAAGTGTGCCTTGTTTCATAGGTCTTCTGTGCCCGTCTGATGGAGGAAGCGCGCTGCCGAAACTCTTTCCCAGCTGATGTGGTGATGGGCATTTTTTCCAACATCTGTTCCATCTATTGCTTTCACCAGCAGTTCCTACTCCCAGAATTAGAGAAACGGATGGAAGAATGGTGAGGAAAATGGATTGGGCTAGCACGGGAAGGAGTACAGCAGTGCCATTCTCATTTGCTTCGTATGTTTATATTGATTTGTTTTTCATATCATGCCCTTGAGGTAAAAATGTTACCTGCTTTGAAAGAATTCCAACAGTTTGCCAAGAGAGGTATTGCATTATTAGTCTCTTGATCATCTTCAAACTACTTTTGAGTGGAAACTCTAGAAATGTGTAAGTTCCTATATAGGTTAAAAAAGACTTCAGAGATCATTTAATCTAGCTTCTTGCTCAGTGCAGAACTTGTAATACAAGATCCCTAAAATGACTATCTAGACCAGGGGTGTCAAACTGGAGGCCTGCGGGCTGGAGGCGTCACGCGCAGGCCACCTCCATCCCAGTTCCGTGAAGGAGAAAAACATCATGGTACATCACACGACGGCAATATGACGCTGTGAGTTTGACACCCATGATCTAGACTCAGAAGAAAAGAGATCACCATCTCCCAAGACAAATTGTTCCAGATATTTCAATTGGGATCCTTTGTTTCATTATTCCACTGAATACTAGTGAGACTTTCAAGTATTCTCTTGTCTCCTATCCCTCAGCTGCCAGATCAGCACTGCATTGTCTTTTTCTGAGGTATTAAATTGTTGAGCTTGATGCTTCCTGACTTTATCTTCTTTTTGAATGTTTCTGCTTCACTTCCTTTGCCTTTTGTGACAATTGCTGCTCTGTTCTAGGCTGCTCTTTTGTGACAATTACTGCTCTTCATCTTTTCGAACCCCAGCAATTTCCAAAATAACTCGCCAGCATCTAATCCACGGTCAACCGTTTTGTATCGCAGGGAGGGGTTCTTAGACATATCTTTTAACTGATTATTTCTAAATTTTCACTTTTTGTTGGTTCTTAAATGTAACCTGTTGTGGATTCACAAACTATATTTGCTGTGGAACTTTCTGTCTTCTTTCACTGTTGCTCAATTTCTTCTATTAATGGGAGTGGCTGAACTAGATACCAATAATTTTGTAGGTACTGTGGCAGTATTGCAACAGAGGAAATAAAAGCTGTTTGATAATATGCTTGTATAGGGTTTGGAGCAGAGGCACATGAGGCCAGAAAAGGATTTGTCCCCTGATTCCTATAAAAAATGGAAATAACAGAATTGGCTATTCTGGAATCCTGACTAGTCACTCTTTTTAGAAAACAGGATTGTAATTTTACCCCAAAATAAAAAATAAACCAAACCAAAATTGTTTTATGCTTCTGAAGAAATAAATTGGGGTACCAGATTAGGTAATATACTAAAGAAACCATTTCTGGTTAGCTTTGCTTCTTGTTCTAGTGGGAACAAATATCTTCCAAATGTCTCCCTTTTTCTTAAATATTTTCCAGTGAGTCATAGTTCTCTGTAAATCTGAAAATCTAAAGCTTAACTGAAATGTTCATTTGTGTTTCTTATTTTTGTGATGTATCTGCTGTGATCCCAATGCTTTGAAGGACTTTCTCCCTCAAGGTATTCACCTGTCTCCCTTTTAGCATTTTGTACAGCTGTAAAAGGACAATTAATTGTGCATATTTATCTATAGTAATATGGTTGTTTTCCCTTTTTTAAATAATTTGTTTAAACTGTGGGGCAGGTCACAAATATTGTAATAAAATAATTTCAGAAGGCTTTCATCTTTATTTTGGAGGTCAGAAGGCTTGAGAATTATGAATTTCCCTAATGTTAGTATTCTTGAGTTCTAATGAACAATTGCCATATTTTTTGCTCCATGATGCACTTTTTTGTCTCCCAAAAATGGGTGGAAATGTCTGCATCTTAGGGAGTGAATATGGACCTGTTTTTGGCCTCCGGAAACCTCAGAGCATCCGGTTTTCAGCCTCCTTGGCCCCCAGAAGCACTCTGCTGGCAGAATGCTTCTCGAGGCCAGGGAAGGCAAAAATGGGATGTGCAGAGGCCAAAAATGGGACACGTGGAGGCCAAAACCTTTTTTTCCTTGTTTTCCTCCTATAAAAGGTGCGTCTTATGGTCAGGTGCGTCTTATAGTAAGAAAAATACGGTATTTACTGTAATTTACCTTCTAGTTAAAATTTTCCCTTTGATGGGAAAGTACTGAACCAAAGTCATTTGTAGAGTTCTACACAGTACACTAAATTGTGGTTTTACAAACCGGAGTGATTTAATTTGTTATACTGCACAATAAGAAATCAGCATATTTTAGCTGGTATTTTATGTGCAACGGCGGAACCTGTGAATGAAGTATCTCCTGTTAGCCTTGTTTCTATGTTTCTTTTCCCTTCCTATATCTCATTATTTCTATTTTTTTCCAGGGACCAACACCCACGAATTGGGGATATCCTGCAAAAGCTGGCTCCCTTTCTCAAGATGTATGGCGAGTATGTGAAGAACTTTGACCGTGCCATGGAACTAGTAAACACCTGGATGGAACGCTCAACACAGTTCAAGGGCATTATCCAGGAAATACAGGTTGGTCACCTGGGTTTTTGTTTAGGCTATTTAGACTTGGTTGCAACAAAGTGCCTCTCCTTCCTGTCCCAAAAAACAACAACCCTCCCCTCCAACCATAATAGCAAAATCTAATAGCTAAAGCATTCTAGGGAATGAACACAATCTTGTTCTAGTTTTAACATGGAACCAGCATGTCTCCTCCTGAATATTGAAAGAATCTTCTATGCTGGGGAGTAACTTTGTGTGATTTATGCACCCCCGAAGAAAAGAAGCAAAACTTGGCAGATGGGTGGATGATTATTTCACTATATCCATCTTCCTGCGAGTATTGTACAGCATAAATAAGGAGGTGCATTGGGAAGCCATTGCTTAGCAATGAGGATTCAGAGGAACAGTCCAGGTTTCACTTTGTGGTCCAAGATCCAAACAAAGTCTGTGCATTTGAAAGGATTTATTGCGAGAAAGAGAAAATCCTCATGGATCTCCTGGGATGTTTGACTCACCCTTGCGAATTCTGCCTTCAGTTCCCTGGGTCTCCGTTCCCTGCAAGGGCAGGCATTTTGCCCTTGGAGAGCTGCCCAGCAGACAGTTCTCTTGAGATCCCTCTCTGTTGCAGCGGGAAGAGATATGTGGGAACCTGACCCTGCAGCATCATATGCTGGAACCGGTCCAGAGAATCCCTCGCTATGAGCTGCTTCTGAAGGACTATCTCCTGAAACTGCCCCAGGACTCGCCTGACTGCAAGGATGCCCAAAGTGAGTGCAGCTCTCAAGGGATGGTACGGTGGTAAGGAGAAGGACAGGGCAATGGGTGAGACAGTATCCAAGTCACAGCAAGCATGGGAGGGGAAATAGAATGTGACATAATGCATTATTGGCTCCTGGGTCATTAGGAGATACTTCTGCCCTGCTGTAGCTATTTGAATCTCTGAGTCAGTCAGAGAATTGAAAGAAGTGGCAGACCAAGACAAGGCAGGTCCAGAATTCATTATACTCACAAGTGGCCAGTTGGCTAGTCGCAATGGCAGTTCTCCACTCCATTGGGACTCCACAATGTGGTGAGGCTGCTTTCATAAAGGCTGCCCCTTCTTTCTCCCCTTCCAGTAAAATTAAAGACATATCAAGAAATTTTACAATGTTTCCAAATCTCAGATCTGGGCCTTTTTGGGTTTTTTTTAATGGGGATTCCTGGGGCTGGAAAAGATTACTGAAACCTGTCATAATGCATGGGATGATTCTGGTTCAGCCCCTGGAAGTTAGGGACTGCTTCCTAGGAGCTGGAGTGGCTTGGCTTCTAGCTACTAACCTAGCCATCCAGCCCAGCCCACTTGAAAGGAATCTGTCAGCCCCGCCCCCAACATGCACACACTATGCATGACTTTTGTTTGAAAATCATTATAAATTGCGGTATGGCAAGGCCAATAAAATAATGTAGATTCTTCTTTTTTTACTCCTCCTCTTACATAGAATCCCTGGAACTTATTGCAACTGCTGCAGAACACTCCAATGCAGCTATCCGCAAAATGGTAAGAGTGGGTATAATTATAGTTATCAAAGACTAGCTGGTCTGGATTTTCCTTTCCTTAGAAGTAGGAGTGCATGAGGAATGGGTTCAAACTAGTTCCTGAGGAGAGACTTTGCCTATGAATGGAGTTGAGGATTCCTCAGAAGGTTCCCCAGGTCCAATTCAGAGGCAGTTTTAATTAAATATGATCTTCATCACATGATTTCTCTTGGCCACATTACTGTCTACTATTTAGAAGATCCTAGTACCGTGATGGCGAACCTATGGCATGGGTGCCACAGATGACATGGAGAGCCATCTTGCTAGGCACGCAAGCTGTCGGCCAACTTACCTCCAGCTGAGCATGCACCTGCGATTGCACATGTATGCATGCACGATTGCAGAGACCCAGCTGGTCTTTGGGCCTCCGCTGTGCATGCACGCGATTGCAGCAGGAAATCCAGCTGGTCTTCGGAGCTCTCCTGCGCATGCACGTGCGATTGCTTATTGTGCGTGAGTGCCTGCATGCAGCACGCGTGCATTGTATGTGCAAAAGCTGCATGCATGTGCAGATGGTGCGGTTGCACATGCAGTGCAGGTGAAGGAGCTGCACACAAGTGTGGATGGCATGTGCAAAGTGCATACTTTTCGGCACTCCATAAGTAAAACGTTCGCCACCACTGTCCTAGTAGATAGTAGGGAAAAAGTGTTAGGAAGGAGATGATGTCAAAGACCTCTAGCCAAGACTATGGAGAATTGTCAGAGTTTGCAGCAGTAATCACATTCAGAAGCACACACAAGTAACTGATTCAGCAGGATTCCATTATATGAATAAAATATATATAAAGAAACTTCTCTTTATCTATAATATAACATGAAATAAGTATACAATACCAAAAGCAGGTTTTTCCAACATGGTAACAAGCAAACACAAGCAGAGGAGAGGAGTTAAGAGTTTCAGTTTCAGTTCAGAGTTCAGCACAGCATGCTTAAATTTCTGTTTCAGTTTCCAAACAGCTCCCATTGGCTGATCTGTTGGTATGCCTATTTATTGACTGACCTTGTTACCATGTCTGTTCCAAGTCATGAACTCTCAAATAGTGACAAGAATGATGTTGGATACAAATACTTGGCTAAATGAACAAAAGTTTTGATCCAACATGTAATGGCGTACTGTATTATGTTCTGTGTAATCAATTTGTAGTGTTAACTTTCTGCCTCCATTTGTGTATACATACAGATCAACATTCATAGCAGGGACTTGCTATTAGTACCCCAGAAAGTCTACTCTTTGCAATTCTGAGACCCTCTTCTTTCACAATTCTCATTCCTGCTTCTAAGTAGACTCCATTACCAAACCTCTCTACCTGTACTGGTCAATACAGTTTTTGCATGGAAACTTAGTTCAGTAGCCTTTTGGAATCAATTCCATATACTGCTGGATATGGTTTATTTTTATTAAGTCAGATTTCTTCCTGGCTCAATTTTAAGTCATCTGGCACTGTTTAAAATTTCAGCCACTGATTTTTCCCCTGTTATGAACTACATGTTCCTTTTTAAACTGGAAATGCTATGATTGAATCTGGGACAATCTGCATTCAAAGCAAGTTCTATGCTTTATCTTAGATAACAAACTAATTATATGAGTGGGGATGTAGTAGACATAGAAGTGCCATAAACTGAGCCTCTTTCCTAAAATCTTTTGACTTCCCTTTTAGACCACTTGTTAAACTGATGTTAAACTGTATGATATTGGATTTTCCATTTGTTTTAACTGTTTTAGTTAACAGAAATATTTTTTTAAAAAATGAAAAAAAACCCCAAATATATAATAAAATATATATTATGATATATAATAAAAAGCTCTAGAATTAAATTTTGACCACACAGAATAATATTGATGAGTTTTGTAGCAGAAAGAGCCAGTTCTTAAGGAGTAAATGCATATAATTAATCCAAGACTGTAAATTTGGGGTTCGGTTAAAAGATACATCTTTATTGCTGTGCCTGAAGTTATGAAAATCCAGAGCGCCTTGTGTACTGATAAATTACATGTATCTTTCTCTAGTAGTACCCCAGAAAGTGGAATACAGTTCAGAATAACATATTCACATATTTAAACCATGTTATTCTTCCCCAAACTATGTGTCCATATTAATGTCTATTATAGCTTATAATTTGAAAATTTGCCATCTCAACTTCAAGATTAATAACACAACCAGAACTGAATATAAATATTCAGCATGCTACCAATATCCCTTACCTTTTGCTCTCAATGGACAATTTTTAAATTATAAGATCCTTCAGCACAAGAACTCCTTTTTTGGACATAGCGCCTGAATGTGAAAAGTTTCAGGGTCTTTTTGTTTTTGTTCTGACTTTTATTGTTTTAAAATGTATTTATCCTACTTAATTGTTTGAATCAGGATGGGTAATCTGGTCTTCAATTAGACAGGCAGAAAGTATGAAAAGTTTCTTGTGTACAAGTAAAATAAAGCTTGACAGCTGCAGGCAGTGTTGAATTACAGAATTCTGGTCTCCTTGGTCAAGATACTTATTATTTTTAGAAGACTGTGAGGAATGAGATACGATGAACAAAAGTTACTGGTAGTGAACCCAGGTTTGTTTAATTAAAAAAAATACTCCTTATAATTCAGACCTTGACAAACTGGTACATCAAGATACTATGTCAATTATAATTAATTTAAAAAAATCATTTGAAAAGCACAAGGTGCTTTCTATGAGGTTTTTTCCCTATAGGTTCTTACCTATTGGGGCATGTCTTTAACTTGTCAGTTGATTGACTGAGCTTGTCAGTTGACAGTTCAGGTTCAAGACTTGAGCACCACGTAAATGGAGTGAACTCCCGTTCCTTGTCCCAGTTCCTGCCCACCTAGCAGTTTGAAAGCATGTAAATTTGAGGAGATTAAGAGGTACCACTTTGGTGGGAAGGTAATAGCAGTTGGTACGGCATATAGCCATATTGGCCACATGACTAGGGAAATTGTCTTCGGACAAGGCTGATTCCCCCAACCAAGAAAAAGAGATGAGCACCGTGTTATAGATTGGAACACAACTGACAGGTTTATCTACCTTTACCTCAACCTATTACCTCCAGATCACCCGTTCACCACAATGTCCAAGTTTTGTTTTGGATTTGGCTTTCCTACCCAAGTTGCATAGTGTATCATTGGTCCTCCAGGTGATCCAGAATATAACTGTCAGTGGACCACAACTGATCACTACTGATGTGAGGCTGGAAGGGAATTATAGTTCAACAATATCTGAAAGATTTTCAAAACTCTTGTTCATACTATATTGTTTCTTTCAGCACAATAGAGTTGTGTAGCAACTATGAAGACATGTTTTACTATAACTTTTCTTCTAGGAAAGAATGCACTCACTGTTGAAAGTGTACGAGCTGCTTGGAGGTGAGGAAGACATAGTCAATCCCACCAATGAGCTCATCAAGGAAGGGCACATCCTGAAGCTTTCAGCTAAGAATGGTACCACCCAAGACCGCTACCTGATCTTGGTGAGACGTAGGAAGGGAATCTCCACCCACTATTTTTTTGGCTTACCTTTTTAATTATCAAACTTGGAGAGTTTGTCAGGAAAGATCTCTGTTTTTTACTGTTATTTCTTGTCTCTTTTTTTTTTGTCCAGTTCAATGACCGATTGCTTTACTGTGTGCCAAAACTGCGTCTCATAGGCCAGAAATTTGGAGTCCGTGCTCGCATAGATGTGGAAGGAATGGAGGTAATGCAAGAAGAAGCTGCGGGAGAGTTAGATAAATATTCACAACAAGTAAACTGTTTGATTCACATTCAGCCTTTTGGAATAAGATTGGAGAAATATTGATTAGCACATGCAATGCACAGAGAGAGACAGAGGAGTGGATTCACTACTCCTTTTTAGTTCTACTAGGTTCTTAAATGGAAGAGAAATTCAGCCTCCTAAAAAAAGTGCAGAATTATTAGATAGTAATAAAACACAAAATAATATAAAATGGGTCAGAAGAATTTGGGTACATTTTTATTCTATTTTCTGATTCAAATAATGAAACTGTACTCTAAATTAGGATTTGAAGAACATCTGAATGGTTTTTAAAACATGGTGGGTTAATCAGTGCAGCCAGTGATTAAAATCTTGGATTGAAACTGCACCTCACGGAGGGCTCCATAGGAGAACCTGATCAGTCTCGGATCTTTCAACATAAGCTTTCTCACAAAGTTGCTTTTGTAAGACTAAAGGCAACTTCTGTACATTGCTCCAAGTTCCTTAGAGGAAAGACAGGATAGAATGGTAAATAAATGAGAGATAATCATTTAAAGTAAATAAACGGATTGTAATTGGGGAAACCGTTTTTTCAAAGCAGGGCCACAAAGATTTAAAAATTAGCTATCATGTGCAAATTTTCATTTGGGAATGGGAGTTGCAGCTGAGGGAAGGGCCACTTGCCTGTGGGAACCAGCCTTGTGCCTCTTTTCTTCTCTGTAGTTAAAAGAGACCAGCAGCCTCAATGTGCCTCGGACCTTCCTTGTATCAGGGAAGCAGCGATCCCTAGAGCTTCAGGCCAGGTACGGGTGGAAAACTTATTTCTTCTAATTTCTTTTCTCAAAGTTAAGTGAATTGCCTTCTGTTGAGCAGCTCATCTTTGTGACTTGGTGATTCTCTTTTTCTGCTTCTTTTCCTTTGGACCCCATTAGTAGGAATTCCATTATTCTCACATCTCGGTTCTTCTTGCTCTTCCTTCACCATCAAATCCCAAATCAGACTAACTGAGCAATCCTCCCATTAACACAGGACAAAATGCATACACGCACTTATCCCACTACTGTACTGTTTTTTTTGCAGTGGGGTGGGGGATGATCCAAGTTACTGCAGCCATCCCAATAAAATGCCTTGGGGAAAACAGTGATCTTTCTCTTTTAGGACTGAAGAAGAGAAGCGAGACTGGATCCAGGTAATTCAGTATTGCTGCTCAAGCTATATATTGCTGTGTTTGTTATTTATTAAACAAATTTATATAGTTACCCAATTTACACAGTGACTTATTTGTATGGACCAGTAAGAAAACAGAGGAAGAGTTCAGATATTGTTACAACTATATCACCTCTCTAGCAAAGTTCAAGTCCATGTTTTTTTAAAGTTTAGAAGAAGGGGAGGGAGAGAGAGATTTCTTTTAATTAGCACGTGACTAGCTACCATTCTCCATTTCAATAATTTTAATGTGTGTGGACTTCAATTCCCAGAATTTCCCAGCCAGCATGCCAGCTTGGGAATCCTGGGAGTTGGAAGTCCACACACCTTAAAGTTGCTGAGAAACATGGATCTAGATTATCTCAGAGTGGATGAGTTTCTTAGGTCCAGAAAATACCAAAAGGGATCTTTGATCAAAACGGGGTGTGGTGTGGTGGGGATAATCTTGTCTCAAATTAATTTTTTGAAGGTCTGTATTAGCACTTACAGACTACTTTCAAGCAATGCCGATCCAGAGCATTGGGCATGGATACATGAAGATCATGTGCGTTATCATGCACCTTAATACGTGACAAACCTTACACCTGCACCTATGTCTGTTCCCTTTCTTAAAAACAACAAGATAAAAGTAGAGACAAGAGAGATATTGTTGCTTTCACCATAAACCATGATGTGCCAGACAGATTCTGGGTTGAGCACTGTATACATAGGAACTCATTAAACCTGGTTTTACCCTTGCTTCACCGAAAAGGGCTGGCCTTGTTTCTTTTCCCAGGTCTGCTCTTTCTTTCCTGCATCCATTTTGTAATCAAAGACCTATCATTAAATCTATAGGCGATACAGGCTACAATTCAGAAACATGAACAGACGCTGGAAATGTTCAAGCAGCTTGCCAGCGAAGATGAAACACCGCCTAATTCACCAGTGAGTCACAGTTGTGTGTGTGTCAGGGAGAGCTAGAGTGAAAGAGAGAATGGGCATGCGCCTGCATCTCTGGTGAGACCAGCAAAACTTTACTGATGCAATGTGTTAATGTGTATGTCAGTGTGCCTCAGCTGAGAGATGTTTGTAGGATTGGCTGTAGCCAGTATGTAAATTAATAAAAAGGCAAAAAACTGCAGCAGCTCATTAGAATTATGCGAAAATAAAAATGGTGTTGTGCAATCTCTGTACCTTTCTGCTGATCAGCATGATTTCTCTTAATTTTGCATAACTAGTTCTAACTTTTCTTGGTTATTCCTCTGGGGGTGTTTCCAACATTGGCAATTTTCAGGTATGTGAACTTCAACTTGGTTTTCTTCAATGGCCAGGCTGACTGACTGTGTGGAATTCTGGAAGCTGAAGTCTAAACATCGGAAATTCCCAAGGTTTGAAAACAGTGCTATAGAGTGGTGTTTCTTGATCTCAGCAATTTTTAGTGGACTTCAACTCCCAGAATTCTCCAGTCAGTGCCTGGGAAGTGCTGGGCATTGGAGTCTATATATCTTAAAATTGCTGGAATACCTGAGAAACACCACTGTAGAGTATGTAATTTTACTAGGTATTGCTTCTATAAATTCTTTCAGTCAGTATTTGTGCTGCAAAGTTGTGGTTTTTTTAAATGAAGTTTCCTGAGAATTTGGATTAGTCTCTGAGCCAACAAATATTTGCCAGTATTACATCTCCTTCCCCTTTGTAACTTCAAATATAATACTAGCCGTTTGTCTGAGCACTGAAATATGCATAGACTTTCTTAATGTGAATATGTTTGTTTTAATCCTGTCCCTCCCTTGTCTGCCCCATATTGCAGGGCTGTGAGTTGGGCCGAAGGGCACCCACACCAATCCGGGAAAAAGAGGTGACTTTGTGTATGCAGTGCAAAGAGCCCTTCAATGCTCTCACCAAACGGAGACATCATTGCCGGGCCTGTGGCCATGTGAGTGTTTTTCCCTTCATATCTCTTCACACCCTAATCTTCTCTTCCCAGTTCCCTCTGTGGAGAGAGGCAAGGTACAGCTGTCAGCTTTACAATTAAGCTGTGTTAATAAGAGCTACTTCAGTCTTGTCTCCCACAATGCTTGTTTTTTTAGTACTGACCATGAAATCTTTCTGTCTGATTTGTCTGCTCTGCGCTGTGAGCATCAGGGGATATGCACTTCAGCCATAGTACAGAGACCTAGATCCAGCCACTATCGTGTAGCTCAATATACCATACAGGATTATTACTCTGGGGTAAAATAGAAGACAGGGTTGGTACAAATGCTACCTTGAGTTCTTCGGTAATGTAGTAAATTTGGAGTGTTGTGAGCTGTTTACAACTTATCCAATTTTGTGATAACATGGAGCATTGCTAACTCTTTACCTCATTCCCTGGAGCCTCCAGGCCGTCCCAGTTCGACACTTGTTCACCTGCTTAAACCAAGTGAACAGAAAAAGGGGAAGCAGAAAGTTCTGTGTGTTTTGTTTTCTTCCCAGAAAGAATTCTTCTCCAACATTCATTCATTCATTCATTTATTCATTCATCCATCTGCCACGATCCCTGCAGACTCCTAGGATACACACAACAACAACAACAAAATAAAAACGACCTAGCAAACACCTAAATTATAGTATTGTAGACATTCCAAATTATTGACCTGATGCACTGCTGAACGTGTGTCTCATCTGTTTCAATCAGTGTACCAGAACAAGAGTGGACACAACTCTCTTCTATATGGAGTGATCCTCTGGTACATCACCGCCCATGGGATTAGACACTGTCCAGTGGTCTTGGGGAAGAGCTACTGGTCCTGTGAAATGGACATGTTCAAAAGCCTCAAATATTCAGCATAGATCTATAAAAACACAAGCAGAGATCTCCAAGGACTAATCATTGCAAGAAAATGCTCAGTACATAAAAAACCCAATAAATTTAAATTCTAAAAGATTAACCACAATTAAAGCAATATCCTGTCAACATAAAAGTATCATATTTTTGCCCCCAGTTGATCTTCATTGTCATGTAGAATATGGCAACACTATACATGATGTGAGCTTTCTTATCTGACAGAAGGAAGACAGTGAGAAAGTTTTCACTTTGTTCTACAAATGGTGTCAGTAAAAGAGAAATAGGGATTAGTTCATTGCCCCGATAATCAGGGCAAAGAGCAAATGGTCCTAGTAACACCTTTGCCAAAAGACCAAGTTGTTTTAGACTGGGACACTATGGTAAATCTCTCATTAAAATCTGTAGAGGGAATTGGGAGACTGATCCAACTCCTGCCTTGGCGCATGATGACAAGAGAAGAAGCAGCTGGACATTTAGTCATCAACTTCAAGTAGCCCTCTTAACCATTGTCTGGAGACACCTCCACCTCCCCAGCATTGCCCCAAGGTTGAAGAACAGACTGAAATCCTTTCTTGCCAGCCTGCCTGAGCTTGGGAGTGATGAGCAGTTGAAGGATCCAGTGTGGAAGAGTCCTAAACCTTCCTCTAGATGATCTTGGGTGCCTACCACCACTGATGCAAGTTGTCTCCTGCAGGTTGTCTGTGGGAAATGCTCAGAGTTCCGGGCCCGCTTGGTGTATGACAACAATCGACCAAACCGTGTCTGCACTGACTGTTACACCACGCTTCATGGCTCCCCTGCCAGCCCTGTGCCCCATCCCAACACACCGCAACGCCGAAAATCCATTCTGGAGGTAAGAGTGATACTTCTAAGGCTGTCTTTACTGTAGTTCTGCTATGATTGCTTATCTTCCTGTTTGTATTAAGATGAGACTTTCTTCTAAGCCTCATATCACAAATTTTATTTCAAACAGGATTCTTACTTTTCAGGAAACATCCAATCTCCTTTTATGCTTGTACTACAAAAACAGTTTGTCAGCTTTGTAACTGAGTAGTTCTAATGAAAGGTTGTCCATGGAAGAGAAAATCTGTACAAAGCGTTTTCTTCATATCAGCTATCTGCTGGATTTCTTTGATAGGACACTTTGGAAGGAGCTTTCTTTCTTTAAATCTATTTCTTTATGCAAATTTTCTTTGGTCTTATGTTCCTTGCCACATTTTCCCACCAAGAATACAATGTCTGTAGGATCTTCATGAAACTCCAATAACTTTTATTGACAAAGATACAAAGAATTCAGAAGAACCAAAAGTACACGTTTTCTTTTCCACATAATTCTAACTTCATAAGACATTGCACCCTGAAATGGAGAGCAAATCTGTTTGCTTATTAACGGATGAAAAGGGAAGATGTATATTGGTGTCAGGCTTGTGAAAATCCAAAAAAGCCAAACAGTAAGTTATTAGATATATGTATATTTTTTAGAAATTTTCCCGATTAAATTTCCGGAAGTGAGCCAAGCACTGATGCAAGCTACTCAATAATAACTGTAGGTTTTTTGTCTCCGTTGCCTGAGATGTTTTTGAATTTGGATTCCAGAGAGTAACCTTGAACTTTGTTTTGTATGGAGAGTTTCAGCAGGCAACAGAGTAGAGAGAACTTGGGGGAATCTTACAGTGTCTCTCTTTGAAATTCCTTCACTTCTCCATCCCTCATTTTCTCTTCCGTTTACCTGCTACTCATCAGCGTGTCCTATTTCTTACTCTTTCCAATTACAATCTTATGCTTGAACATAGTGTTATTTTAGACATATGTATTGCCTTTGACTGACCAATTAGAATAGAGATAAGCCATTTCTTTATTTGCAAAATGCTATTTGATTGCTTTAAGAGGTTTTCAAAATGCTAGTCTGTCTGTTTCTATGTATGGCAGATTAGATTGTTATTTATAAAATCTATGGTTGAATGTAATCTGAAACTTGGTTGTCTACCATCCAAGCCAAGTGATGAGGAACCTGTGACTTCCTGGCATTGATGAGCTATAACTTCAAGCAGCTCCACAGGCATGGTCAATACTGTGGGAGCTGTAATTCAGCAGCAGTGGCAGATGAGGAAGAAAAATCAGATTCCTCATCTGTACTCTAATTCAGGAGTGGGGAACTACGGTATCATCCCTTTATGATAATGGTGGAAACCAACTGGTTTTGCTACAGGTTCAGTACGCGTGCATTTTGTGCTGCCGTGTGGCTTTTTAATTGCTTATTTTTGCTTACTGGAGGCAGCCTGGGTGTTGGGAAGGCTGTAGAGGCGTGCAGAACAGGTGCTCTGCGCGATTCAGGTAAGTAAAAAAGAACAAAAAAAAAACCTGAAGGAGATATAAGAGAGAAGAGAGCAGGGGTGGGTGGGTGGGAGGGAGGGCCCAAATGTCAGGCGGGTGGGCAGGGCCAAACATCATTGCCGCTACCGGATTGGCAGAACCAGTGCGATCAGACTGCATTTCACCACTGCTTTCTGACCTGTAGACTGCAACTCCCAGAATTCTGGGAGTTGAAGTCCCCAAGTCATAAAGGGGCCATAGTTCCCCACCCCTGCCCTAATTGCTAGATTTCATGCATTTGTGATATAGCACATGAAGCAGAGATCTTGGTGGGTAATACCTACTTTTCTACTCTTCCTCCAGAAACAAGCTTCAGTGGTGGCAGAGAATAGTGTGATCTGCAGTTTCTTGCACTACATGGAGAAAGGAGGGAAGGCTTGGCACAAAGGCTGGTTTGTCATCCCCGAAAATGAACCTCTGGTGTTATACATCTATGGAGCTCCACAGGTATGGGATGCCTCTCTGTCCCTCTGCCATCTATTTTTGATTCCTTACTTTAACCTAACCTGGAAGACAGCAACACATCTCCTTTTGTGTCACAATGGCAATCCCATTCCAGGGTTTAGAGTAAAAATCCTACTCACACATTTTAAGTTGCAGGTGGGTAACACTCAAGAGTTGCACTTTTTTCCTTTTTGATAACCACTAAGTGCATAGCAATGACATGGAGTGTGAGTTCAGTTGGGGATACGTGGTAAGCACCCAAAAGGCCCAGGACACATATTTTGCTAATAGCTTATTTGAGTGCTGCCTCTTGGAATTATGGGACTGAAAGGCTGTTGAATGATAATGGGGCATGGAAACTTAAAAAAATGGGCTGGAGGGCTGCATTCAGGCCACCAAGAGCCTTCTCTTGACCTCAAGGTTTCTCGTGTCACCTTCTCCCCAAAGATAAAAATCAGCTGTCAAAAAACCAATGGGCTCATCTGATGCTCAGTTAGTTTTGAAGACTAAATCAGAAGGGCAATTGATCTTGGCTCACCAAGTCAGTTTAGGGCTGTTTGTAACCACTCACCGTGCCTTCTGCTGTGTTATCCTGCAGGATGTAAAAGCCCTGCGCTCAATGCCTCTGATCGGGTTCGAAGTAAACCTTCCTGAGCCCAGCGAACGGGTGGACCGACGCCACGCCTTCCGGATCAGCCAGAGCCATCTGTGTTGGTATTTCAGCCCTGAGACTGAGGAGCTGCGGCAGCGATGGATGGAAGTGTTGAGCAGGGCAGGCCGCGGAGAAGAAGCGAAGACGCCATCTTCGATTCTGGAGGCCGATGAGGATACAGAAGCAGAGAGAACCTAAGGCGTGGGCCTGAGGAACTGGGAAAAATGGACTCTGCCCACATGGGGACCTTGCTCACTATTCTCTGACCAGTATACTTGAAACTATTTTTCCTTCTTCCTCTTTTCTCTCCAGCACTTTCTCGGTTCTTTTTGTCAACCTCTGCCACAGCCATCTGACCTATCCTCAGCCATGATGTTCTCTGCCATACCCCAGCCATAGGGATAAAGCACATGCACTGAGATTTGCTCCAGGCCAGTTCTTCCCACGCCATAGCATGCAGTAACCCATACACCCCTCCATCTTAGTTCCTTCCTTTCATGTTCTCTTCTATGCATGGAAAAACTGATTTGAGAAAGTGATTTCTTCTTTAAGAATGTGCTTTCCCACCCCCTTTCTTTTACCTCTTGGACCAAGATCTGATCTTCCAATTCCCCCACTGCTTATTTAGCACTTACTGAACTCCAGTGATTTGGGAAGACAAAAATGGGGGAGTGTCTTTTCTCAAGTATCTGTTTGCCTCTTTCTTTGATAACTTATTCCTCTAATTCCCCATCTCTGAGATTATGTAGGGTGTTTCAGTCTGTTGCAGATTTGTTAGGTAGGCAATCTTCCATTATAACTTGAAGCCATTCTACCAGTCTTGATTTTTGTGCCAAATGGGAGTAAAACTGGGTTGGATTAGATTGAGAGAGAAAAATAATAGATTGTCTTTACATTTGTATAGCTTCTCTCTTGAGGACAAGTTCTTCCTCATCACAAGAACTCATGAGTTGGATACATCCCCTTATTAATTTTGTGTTACAACTTTGTGGAATCCTGATTTCAGTTCCACTGAACTCCAGGTATCATTTGGATAACACCCACTCTTCTTATTTGGCCCTTTTTTCAATTAAATTGAATGGCAAAAGAGAGCTACAGTTAGCTACTATTAATGGATCATCAGGTGAGCGTTTGTGTCCTTTTGTGTATTGTTGGACTGGATCTCCTATCATTTTTCATCGCTTGGCCATATTGGCAAGAACTGATGGAAGTTGACAGTTCTGCAATCTCTGGAAGGTCATATCTCACCTACTACTGATCTAAAAAAGCATCTATGAAATGTCATCTTTCTGAGGATCACGGAGCATAGGCATGCTAAGGGAGAAAGTTTCTACAGGGCACAGTAGATGTGCTAGAGACTACATACATTAAGTGGGAATACGATTTAACAGTTTACAAGAGTCCATAGACTTCAAATCTTATTCATTTCAATGTCAGCATTTCACCCCAACTTATTTAATGACGGGTCTATGCCCCCAGTGGCTTGTGAACTTTTAATGGGGCTGAGGAACTTCGACTTCTTGGGTCAAAGCAAAGATGCACAAAGAAGTTCTCAAACTTATCAGCAACTTCCATTCAGGTGGCCCATGAGAGAGAATGGGGAAGAGTTGAGAATATAATTTGCTTTGGAATTCTTTTTTAAGGGTTTGTGAAATACAGACTAGGGCCAAATTGCTGAACAGACCGCCAAAGTCTTGGCTTAAGATCCACAAATATTAGCATATGGTGCTAGTACAGTATTAATTTCTCCATTAACATACTGTACAGGTAGTCCTCGACTTACGACCACAATCGAGTCCAATTGCTAAGTGAGAGTTAAGTGACTTTTACCCTTTTTATGACTTTTCTTGCCAGTTGTTTGTTAAGTGAATCATTGCAGTTGTGAAGTTAGTAACATGTTTGTTAAGTGAACCTGGCTTCCCCTTGTTAGAA
The DNA here is from genome assembly GCA_017656035.1 of Myanophis thanlyinensis. Taxonomy (NCBI): domain Eukaryota; kingdom Metazoa; phylum Chordata; class Lepidosauria; order Squamata; family Homalopsidae; genus Myanophis; species Myanophis thanlyinensis. Next base: position 21,045 of record JAEANM010000662.1, read on the forward strand.
GATCGCAAAAGGTGATCACATGACTCTGGGACATTGCAGCTGACATAAATATGAGTCAATTGCCAAGTGTCTGAATTCTGATCACATGACCCACAGGGATGCTGGAATGATTGTTAAAAGAGTGAAAAATGGTCATATTTCACTTTTTTGGTGCCATTGTAACTTCAAACAACCACTAAACGAACTGTTGTAAGTCGAGAACTACCTATATACCTAAGCAAAAGCAGACTTTCTCAATAACCAAATTCAGAGCTGCTTAAAGCCGTGGTAGCACAGCGGTTAGAATGCAGTATTGCAGGCTCTAACTGCCAGTTGTTCAATCCTGACCTGCTCAAGGTTGAGTCAGCCTTGCATTCTTCCCAAGGTCGGTAAAATGAGGACCCGGATGGTTGGGGGCAATATGTTGACTCTGTAAACTGCTTAGAGGGCTATAAAGTGTACCGTGAAGCAGCATCTAAGTCTAAGTGCTATTGCTATTCATAACACTGCTCCAAAAAAGGAAAAATATTAGTGAGATATGTATTGATTTGCAGTTTTAGAACCACTTTATTTTCAAGAGCCAGTCTCCAGTATCAAATACCCAGGAAAATACTGTCCCTGACAGAAATGAAGGAATTCCATTGCCAAATAATGTGAAGTTCCCAGCTGGTTTAACATGGGATGGCTTCTGATCTAGGCAATAGGAGATACATGTGCGTGTGAGATTCCATACAAAGTGTGGTTATTACAATAACTGATTCCCTTGAAACTAAATGCAGGTGCTTCCTCTCAGTGATACAATGCACTTAAAATGATTTAACGTTTTAGAGCTCTCTTTTCCTCTCCCCCTTTTTTGCTGGTACTGTTTCAACACACAAATGAGTGGAGATTGTATGTGTGTGTTTGGGATTTTAAAAAGGAACAAGAACAAATCCTTGCCTTATTTTATGTAGGTTTCCTGGTGTTGCTGTTGGTACCCATGGTTTTATCTTTTATCTTCGCCCTCCTGTGGTGTAGAACTAGTGCATGTAACTTTTATATTAAAAAAAGGCCTCAGTATTAAGGGATATACAAAATCTTACCAAAATAATATTTTATTGTTGCTCTTGTATAGTGGCTGGCCACTGCAAAGGTTAGGGGAAGGGAAGCTTTTATTGACCAAAACTTCCTGTGTCCTACCATCATGATTTGTGTATTGTCCATTTTACTTTTCGTTTCATTGTTGTATTTTGTTTTTCATTGGTTTTTTTTTTTTTAAATACAAGATTTTTTCTTTTATGCTCTTTTTTTTTCTTTGAGTAAGAGTGAATGCAGTCCTTTCTTTGGGTAGTAAGGATGGTTAGATTTTGTCTTGCCTTCCTGGAAGGAGGGGAAATAGTTGCCTCATTTCCAATGAGTTGAACAAGATGATCGATGAACAGGACACAGCTGTCAAAGAACCTACATTGTTGGTTCAATGTTCATCTCAACCCCAGGAAGGTTAGAACATCCTCCGATTTTAAGAGGGAAGAAACTTTAAAGATTAAAAATATTTTATGCCAAGTTGAATTCCATTCAGCCTCTGTTCAAGTCAGGAGCAAAGATACCAGTCAACAAAGTGCTTCCAATGTGCCCAGGTTCTAAGGAAGCCTATGTGTCCTATAGCAAAATTCAAGGCTTGGCAACACACACAGAGTTCATTGTTGCATCTGTCTAGGTCTGCCATAGTTTTTTTCCTTCATTTCTTTTTCCTCGTCACCAACATCCATCCATCTTCAGTGGTGCTACCTGACAATGGAGATGGGTTGCTTTGTATTCCGTTCATGCTGGAACCAGCACTGCAGTCCATAGCCTGAAGGAGGAAGAAACAACAAAAATGATCAATCTGTTTGTTTTTCATGGTTTCTTGAATAAACTAATTGGCTCCTGCCGATTGACACAGCAATTTACTCAAAACAAACATGCAGTGCCTAACATAAGAGCTTCAGTTTATCTTAATTTTTTGTTGTTGATTTTCAATACCAAGTGACTAAGCCCTATGATACCAGCCTCACAGAAGCCTGATCCAGGCAAACTAAATTCTCATGAGCCCATAACAACACAATTTTAAGAATTGGCCAGCTTCAGAATCAGCTTATGATTCTTCCATGGCAAATGCATTCTGCAGAATGTATCCTGAAGTCTTCAGATTACGCTCAGATTTACAAAGTCACTTTGTATGCAGCTTGCTCTACAGGCTCAGATCTTAATTTTCAGAAGAATTTATGCAATACCTCTTCTTCTGTTTCTTCTTGTTCTTCTTCACTGCTGCTTTCCGCGGCTGGCTGACATTTGGCAACTGCCCTCCTAGCCTCTTGTTTCTTCTGTGCCAGGTGGATAATGGCATCACGCATTGCTGCTATATCTCCCTGGTGGTTCTCTCTGAAAAACAGGCATAGTTGCTGGCTTACCTATAGCGTGGGAAGAGGGAAAGATTGGTCATTACCTTGGAAGAGCCAACAATTGCCCCATAAACTGGCCTATCTCACCACCTCTTGCCTTACCCAACTCGCATTGCTGCATGATAGAAAAGGCCTTTTAATAGATAAATAAAAAGGTTTTGACCAGCATCCGTTCCCCAAGTGAAGAAAAGTGTGTCAAGCTTAAAAGCAGTTTCTTCTAGATCTCTTTTCTCCATGCCAGAAATGAATGAATTCTTTTAGCATCAAGAGACTATAAACATGTACAGTTATTGGATAAATTTTTAACTATGGATAGTTTTAACTATCCTTCTGTAGTAATGGATTTATAAATTTGGGCTAAAATTACAGCCACCAAATGAGCAACATCTAAGAAGCATATTAGTTAAAGCGCAAACTGCTTCAAACACTAAAAATGGGCTCAGATGTGGTACCAGCCGTGGCTTTCTGACAACAACGGCCTAATTCATTCACAATGCTATGCCAAAACAATGGAATTCTTGATGTTTACATATATACATATATATCCAGCTTTGAATCTACAATGTAGCAAATGCCTCTGACTATATTTACACAACAGGTTAACCCAAGTTTAGTAACTTTACAGAATATCGCAAAAGCAAGTACACCCCCTCACATTTTGTAAATATTGAAGTATATCTTTTCATGTGACAACACTGAGGAAATGACACTTGGCTACAATGTAAAGTAGTGAGTATACAGCTTGTATAACAATGTAAATGCGCTGTCCCCTCAAAATAACGCAACACACAGCCATTAATGTCTAAACTGCTGGCAACAAAAGTGACTACAACCCTAAGTGATAATGTCCAAATGGGGCCCAAGTAGCCATTTTCCCTCCCGAGTGTCATGTGACTTGTTAGTGGTACAATGTCTCAGGTGTGAAGGGGGAGCAGGTGTATTAAATTTGGTGTTATTGCTCTCACTCTCATACTGGTCACTGAAAGTTCAACATGGCATCTCATGGCAATGAACTCTCTGAGGATCTGAAAAAACTAATTGTTGCTCTACATAAAGATGGCCTAGGGCTATAAAAAGGTTGCCAAGACCCTGAAACTGAGCTGCAGCACGGTGGCGAACACCATATTGTGGTTTAACAGGACAGGTTCCATTCAGAACAGGTCTCACCATGGTCAACCAAAGAAGCTGAGTGCTCGTGCTCAGTGTCCTATCCAGAAGTTGGCTTTGGGAAATAGACGTATGAGTGCTGCCAGCATTGGTGCAGAGGTTGAAGGGATGGAGAGTCAGCCTGTCAGTGCTCAGACCATATGCCGCACACTGCATCAAATTGGTCTAAGGAAGACTCTTCTAAAGATGATGCACAAGAAAGCCTGCAAACAGTTTGCTGCAGACAAAGGACATGGATTTCTGGAACCATGTCCTGTGGTCCAATGAGACCAAGATAAACTTATTTGGTTCAGATGGTGTCAAGCGTGTGTGGCGGCAACCAGGGGAGGAGTACAAAGACAAGTGTGTCTTGCCTACAGTCAAGCATGGTGGTGGGAATGTCATGGTCTGGGGCTGCATGAGTGCTGCTGGCACTGGGGAGCTACAGTTCATTGAGGGAACCATGAATGCCAACATGTACTATGACATACTGAAGCAGAGCATGATCCCTTCCCTTTGGAGACTGGGCCGCAGGGCAGTATTCCAACACGACTCCAAACATACCTCCAAAACAACCAGTGCCTTGCTAAAGAAGGTGAGAGTAATGGTGATGGACTGGCCAAGCATGTCTCCAGACCTAAACCCTATTGAGCATCTGTGGGACATCCTAAACCAGAAGATGTAGGTGCGCAAGGTCTCTAACATCCACCAGCTCTGTGACATCATCATGGAGGAGTGGAAGAGGACTCCAGTGGCAACCTATGAAGCTTTGGTGAACTCTATGCCCAAGAGGGTTAAGGCAGTGCTGGAAAATAATGGTGGCCACACAAAATATTGCCACTTTGGGCCCAATTTGGACATTATCACTTAGGGGTATACTCACTTTTGTTGCCAGCAGTTTAGACGTGTGTTTAGGCTATGTGTTGCTTTATTTTGAGGGGACAGCACATTTACACTGTTATACAAGCTGTATACTCACTACTTTACATTGTAGCCAAGCGTTATTTCTTCAGTGTTGTCACATGAAAAGATATACTTTAATATTTACAAAATGTGAGGGGGTGTACTCACTTCTGTGATATACTGTAATCAAGTGTCTTTGGTTTACATGCCACCTCTACCAGTGACTAACTGCATTGGTTGAATTCATGCAACTCAACTGAGCCAAAAACTCACTGAACACTAGGCAAGTACTGAAACTCACTAGACAAGCAAACTATGCAAAGCCAGATTAGTTAAAACAACTTTCCAAGTAAAGGCTAATTTTAATCCTTCAGAGCCAGAGGAACATCTGGAGTTGTTTAGCTATTTTTGCAATTAAGGCTTTTTAGCAAGTCTCATCAGCATTAAATATATCACAAATGATCCCAAAATACCAACACTTAAAATACTAACTCATCTCCTTGTCTCCCAGATAATTGTTGGCTCATAAAGTAATTCTGGAACAGAGAATGGCTTTGAGCTTGGCTTTTCTCCAAATCAATGCTTTCTAGACAAATGAGACAGTTAAAATAAATCATAGTTTACTGAGTGACCAAAAAGGAACAATTTTTCAAACCATATAAACTCATATTGCGGTTTAGAGCAACGCATGGCCAGTGAATGGCTGTGTACACAATATGTAAGCTGTGTATTGAATAAAATACAATGGCCAGAGTTCTTATTGTACATGGTTCTACAACACAAATGCTATTGTCTTTGTATTTCTGCTCTAGTTTCAAGAATTTAGCTGTCTTAGCAATAATTATTTCCTCCATAATACTTGCAACATTGGAGGTCCTCTTATCTACAATGTAGTTAATATATGTCCAAGAGCAATGAGGAGGAAAAGACCATTCACATGACATATTGTTTTCCTTTCTGGGTTTTTTCCCAAGTCACAGCTCTGGTCATCAGTATTTCTTGGGGAAAAAGAATACCTCTGGGGAAAAAGAAGTAATTTTTTTTTTTTAGGTTGAATGTACATATCAATATCTTCACTTCCTGGGCAGCAGCTTCTTTTATTTGTAGCTATTTTCATGAGGACCTTTCTAGCCTTTCCTTTGTCAGTTCAGTTATAAACATCTTTTAGTCTAAGTATTTGCAGAAGTCATACAAGGAGGTGGCTAATACTTTAAAGACTTAATTTTAAATCAGAGAAATTACTGGATGAAAATTGTCTTGTTTTGTTTTGTTTTTTAAGCAAACTTCACATCATTCTAGCCTGTGTTCAGTTGTAATCTTAGGAGGGAGTGTTTGAAGCTCACACCTATAAATTTTGGCAGTAACCTTCAAGTACAGCTAGGTTGATTAGTGGAGGGGAGGGGTGGCAGCTCATTTGCAAAGCTTTCTATTTCATTGATTCTGAGCAACCCAAGATAATTATCTTTAGAGATTATGGTCCAAAAGAGATTAAATATAATTTAAGACTCATAAGGTCATATAAATTCTGTCTTTCTCCCTCCACATCCCCCAAAACTGTTACAAAAGCAGGGTGGATAAAAATTGGATTTATTTTTTTTTTAAATGATTTTTTAAAATTTAAATTGGATTTTTTTTTTTTTTTATCAAATTCATTTTAATAAAATGCTTTCGGGGTAAAAAAATCTATCTAAGAATAGTTTTCTATTTAAGATATATTGATAATTCAGTTTATTCAGCATGAAAGGGAGCTCAGTTCTGTTGCATGAGGCCGTATATTCTGCAGTATTGGGATTGTCGGTGAGTCAACAGCAGGTCAGAGGAGGAGCCGCTGCGGGACAGAGATGACAGTTGCTCTTTAAAAATTATGATTTAAATCAAGTTGATTTAAATCAAGTCCACCCTGTACAAAAGTAAACCATAAATAGTTCACCAGCCACAATAGCTGCATTTGCATAATATGTTATGTCAAAAATTTGGCTTAGTGTGCTCTCTGTGCATCCAACTAAGTATTTGTTAAGAATCTTAAACTTCTCCAGGGGACTGTCATCTACAGTGCAAAAACTATGACATAACATTTTACAAGCACTTGGCTCATCAACTGGCTTTTTCTTCTTCATAATTGCAATACTTTCTTATGGAGCAATAGTGCCCCACTGTGGTCAGCTGGAGAAACAAGAACCATTTTAAATACTAATCACTAGTTTGGCTAAGATATAGGTAGTCCTGGACTTAGCGCAGTAATGGAGCCTGCTCATTGCAGTTGTAAGTTGTGACAGTTATAAAGCAAGTCACCATGTGATGGTACCTTTTTTGCAGAAGTCACAAAATGAACCCATTGTCTGCTATGGGCGAACAATGTTTTTGCTGAAAACGTGACGTAAATGTCAGTTTTCGGTGGAGACATTGTAAAACATGATTATGCAACTACAAAACTGCTGTAAATGATTTTAAGGTGACCATCGGAACTTTGGAACCGGGTTGCAAGTATCTTTGAGGGGTATCTAAGTGACCAATTATAAGTCAAGGATTGTGTTGTGTGGGCTTTAGAATGATGCACTCATCCAACTAACTGCAGCTCAGGCAGAAACTTAATATTTTGTCATTGTACGTATATATGCAGTATACACATACAATGAAATTCACATAAGACCCAGAGACCAGACCCACACCCACACCCACATAACAATCCCCATCCACACCTCCACCCACCAAAATTCCCCACCCCCTAAAAATACACAAACATTCACACACAACAGACCAAGTAATACTGCCAGCAGCTCACTAATGGTGGTCCTTAAATTCATGGTGCAATTATAGCTCTGGGATGAAAACTGTTCAGAAAACGTGTGGTCCGAGATTTAATTGTTCTGCCAGAAGGCAACAGTTCAGTTCAAAAAGATTGTAGGCAGGATGGGAAGAGTCTCTGAGAATCCTTTATCCACAAACAAATCTTCTAATCTATACCCAAATTGGACATTTTAGAAAACAGCCTGTTGGGTAAAATGGTGTTAAACACAGAACTATAATCGACAAATAACAACCATACATATGTTCCCCATTGTTCTAAATGATTCAATACAGTATGGACAACAACAGACGTAGTTGATCTATTACTCCTATATGCAAACTGACATGGGTCCAAACTAGGCGGAAGACTAGCCTTGATGTGATTCAACACCAATCTCTCAAAACATTTCATGGCAACAAATGTTAAAGCTACTGGTTTATAATCAATGACAGATACCACTACTGTCTGCTTAGGGACTGGCACTATGATAGATGTCTTCAGGCAGGTAGGGATAGAGCACTGCAACAGGGATAGATTGAAAATATCATGAACACTCCAGCTAACTGCAACCAACGCAGTCCCTAACGACTCATCCCATGACTCCATCTGGCCCAGCTGCCTTCCGGATGTTAATATTCTGGAAAGTGCATCTCACATCAGAAATCTGCAATAGAAGTGGTTGTCTAACTTATACCTTGATGCAACGCATAAATCCAGACACTTTGCTGTAGAGTCCTTGGTGCTCTCTGAGCTTGGTTGTAATGCTTGTAGATGTTTAATTACTCAACTAGATAACATTGATATTAGTGATTGGATACCCACACAACTTTATCAAAATGTGCCTAACCATGCAATTCATTATAGCACAACCAACAGTGTTCTCCTATGAAAAGGAGAACACTATCAGGCATCAAAAACTTCTCAGAAAAAAAAAATCAACACACCAAAAGACCAAGCAGCCCAAGAAAATAAAAAACTTACAGAACAAGCCACTATCTAAGAAAGATAGGCAGAAGACTAGCAGAGAGTACCCATGAACATCAAAGACACAATGAAAACTCAATCTCACAACACATGGACAGACTCAGCCACAATTTCAACTGGGAAACTATGAGGTTAAGCCAAATCTAAAAATACTATGAAATTCCTGGAAGTATGGCTTTTAGACAAATCAAGCCATCAAAGACACATCAAAATAAACCACATTTACAGATCATTCAAAAGAGATAATAAAAACAAAACATACAGACTAGTACACATCCCCGGCACACCACATAGATAAGCATGACTTAACACCAGCTAACCATACAGAAAACAGTACCCTCATCAAGGAACTACCAAGGAGAAAACCATAAAATCACAAACACTGGCAGAACAACCTACTGTATATAACCAGGAGCAAACCCCACAGTCACTAGCACTGATATTATCTAGTTGGGTATTAAACTGTCAGTGAGCAAACCAAGATCAGAGAGCACCAAAGACTCCGCCACAGTTCAACAGAATATATTCTGTTTAGTTGGGATAAAGTTGGTTGTTGCTAGGCAATTGATGAGAGCTCAGATGGATTAATTATTTCACACAGATGTTTATTAGCAACCTTGTTACCTCGCACAGCCCATAATAAAATAAGCATCTTGTTGTTGAATCCAGGTACGTAAGTGTTTAAAAATAACTAAGGATGTCATATTCTGTCAACATCACCAACATGTACTTTGCTGAAACTGCATAGCTGTGCAAGCACTGGAAAAAGCACAGCTTCTCTAAGGACGTTCTGACAGGCATAGCGAGCCCACCCCTTCTCCCAAGCAGCTTTTCAACAACAAGCGGCACAAACTTACTTAAAACATTTAACTTAAAAAAAAAAGAGAGGCATGGGAGAAAGGCACATGTGTAACTTCTTCCCGGAAAATGCAGGCTACATATTGTTCAGTTTTGCAAAGAACAATACTCAGCTGCAATAAAGCTGCAGTATGGGCAAATCTCCTCACCTGTTGAAGACTTAAAGAAAGAATACAGTGATATAAGTAGTCCTCGAGTTATGATCAAAATTGAGCCCCAAATGTATGTTGCTAAGTGAAACATTTGTTAAGTGAGTTTGCCCCATTTTTACCTTTCTTGCTGAAGTTGTTAAGTGAATCACTGCATGTTAAGTTAATCATGTATGCTTGTTAAGTGAATTCCCCATTGATTTTGCTTGTCAGAAGGTTGCAAAAGCTGATCACTGAACACTGCAACTATCACAAAAAAGAACCACTTGCCAAGCATCTGAATTTTGATCATGGGGATGCTGCAATGGTTGTGTGAAAAATGGTCATAAATCATATTTTTCAGCACCGTTGTAACTTTGAATGGTTACTAAATGAACCATTGTAAATCGAGGACTACCTATATCAGTGGTGGCGAACACTCAGAGCCTTCTCTGTCGGCACGCATGCTGTCAGTCCAGCTCATGCCACCACATTTCTCCGTGGTGTTTCTTGCCGTTGTTTGTAGAGAAACAGAAGTTTGTGGGACTAAAAAAAAAGTTAAGCCAATCAATTCCAGCTTCTCGGGTGTAGGTATGCAGGTCTAGGTCTATTCGGGTCTTTTCCCGTGTAAGTTTCAGAATCTCTTCGCAACGTTTCAATGAGATCCCACTCGCCATCTTCAGGCTGGTGCCTTCTGCTTCAAGTCAGGGCAGGAAGTGTGTGACTGGAACTGCTGTGTCTCTGTAAATACTGGAGGGAGGGCGTGGTGTGCTGGGCTGGTTGGCTGGGCTGCTGTCTCTTGATTAATTGATGGAGTTAATGTTGGTACAATGGGCTGTGTGATGGCTTTGTGAGTTCTTTTGTTGTGGTGTCCTTGGTCCTGTCTATATATATATAGAGGCCAACTTACAAGGAGCTTTATGAAGCATCTCAACAGATACACCAATTAATGTTGGAAAAAGCTCTTGATCTGGTAGAAAACTTTCAAAGACAGAATAATTATCTATGTGCGGGGCCATTAAACCCAATAAATCTTCTCTAACTGCACATTACCAGAGAAAAGCATAGACAACCATGTGTGAGGAGAGGAGAGGAAGACTTTTCTTTTCTTTGGAGAGTAACAAACACATACCTGTGCCAAGCTTCCATCTTCTATTATAGTGTTAAATTCATTGTTCATCAATTCAGCAAGGAAGTCCTCTATCTCCTCTGGTTCAAGGTCAGCTGTAGAGAGATTGGACACAGAGTCAAATGACAGAATTGCACAGGAAATTTTCAAAAATGATTAGGATTAAATAGTTTCTAGACTACTGGCTATTGTTCCATCCAATGAAACCCTCCAAATCTCCATGAAGAAAGCATACAAGCCAGCTCCAGGCCTTTTAACTGTACTCATTTTAGCTTCACTAACTTTCTAAAATAAGTAACATACGACAGGGTTTCTGATCCTAGAGCCTCTAGCAATGTTGATCCTGGGATACAAGGTGGTCATTATTATCCTTAAAGTGATAGCCCAATTCATACTTTTGAAACTATAGTAAATTTGTAGTTTTTAAATGTCATATTTTAAAAGGTTCATCGTGGCAGGGAGGATTCAGACTACCAAGGGCTTCATGTAAAATTCAAGATCCACCATTCTGTGTCACACATAAGACAAGTTTCAGGCTCAGGCTCTTCATCTAGCAATGAATGATTAAAAAAATCAGAATATTCTACCATCCTAATTCTAGGTACATCTTGGGCCATCTACCATTCAGGCAACAGGACATACTCTCACCATTGCTTTCAAAGTACTGCTCCACAGCCTCCACCATCCATTCAGCTTTTTCTTGGCTATGTGCCCCTCCAAAGCCATTTTCAACTGCTATCTGCAATTGGAAAAGAAATGTTCATAAACAGCAACTGGGCATTTGTGCGGCAAAGGGTTGCTTGGGGTGATGATTGGCACAATTTAGATCATGAATAAATAATAGCACAGAATCAAGTAGCCAGTTCTAACAGTGCTTTCAGTCCTTGGCTGAGCTCTAATAACAAAGCAAATTTGTCCTCCATGTTGCTTGTTTGGATTCAGAAGTCAAATTTTGGAAAAGCCACATTTTTCCTCAATGTGGGTTTCAATAAAGATCTATTGGCATTAGCAAAATACACATATCCTTGAGATAATCTTGAAGCATTCTTTTTCTTTTTATAAGATTAAGTCAATTCGTATAAATGTGTCATTTGCTTGACAGCTAAACTAACAATACAAGGAAAGGAGAATAACTGATCTTTTATTACATTTCTTCAGATTTTTACCTTCTATATATACTTTTATTTTGGTCAGGGTCAGTCTGATTTTATTAAATAACTACAATTTCCAATTCTGTTATGTATGAGAGGTTGCTCCAGGTGCTTTCTAAACAATTTTCTCAAGTATAGCATGCTAGCTAACTGCCCTTCCTCACTAGCTAGCTGCACACAAGCAGTGTTCTTTACTACAGCGCTTAGCTCCTTTGCCAATAGTTTCAGAATAATTGAAAATTAAATTACCATATAAGGAGCGTATTTATATAGCATAGTAACACATGTACAGAATGGAGAAATCTAAACATTGAAAAGCATTCGAAAAGCATGAGTTATATTTTGAAGTTGAAAGTTCACTTTATGAATATATTGGTATTGTTAGTTTACATAATAATATCCATTTGTTTACTGAAATGCTTTTATTCTTGACCAGACTGGAACAAGGATTACATAACTGTTGAACCAAATTTATTGGTGAAAGATGGTACAACTTCTTCCAAGTTCATTCCCTGGATAAATAATTTAACATCTTATTGTCATTACCTCAACAGAAAAGTTACTTCCTCTCTTCTGGTTTCTTTCTGAACAGCAAAGCATTTTATATAATGTAATTTGTACGTGAGCTGATTATATTCTACCTCTCATTTGCTCAGTTGATTATGAAGAATTAAATATTTATCAGTCCTGTTATATGAAAAGACAGGCTAAGTCTACATGCCATAATGTATTATTACCTAGCCAACCCATAGTTTAGCCTATCACAATGTGTTCCTTTCAAGTCCTGCTGTGCTGCCTCAGTGTGGCAGGCTGGGATGAGGTTGTGGTATTTTAAAAATTCAGGGAGACTGGTATAGATCTATTTCAGGCTCATTTTGCCATCATCAGCCAGCCATACCCT
>JAEANM010000663.1:0-33415 GCA_017656035.1 Myanophis thanlyinensis
AGCCAGCATGGCTGGCTCAGGAATTCTGGGAGTTGAAGTTCACGAGTCATGAAGGAGCCGTAATTGCCCACCCCTGTGCTAAATTGTTCTATAAAGGTACCCTCAAGAGAAGCCGATCAGAAGGCATGGCAGGCCTTACCCATTTGTTTTTTCTGGTCCCGCAAGAAAGGCCCAGTGTGCTAGAACTCCTAGGGACCCCGAGAGGATGTCTCCTTGCCCCCCACACCTCCTGCTGCTTCCTTCATGGCTGCATACAAGCACTGTAATACAACAAAAAACAAACAAAAAGAACTGAAAATACTCAATCCTTATCTCAATCCAGAGCTGTGGAAGAATTGGGAAAAAAATGTAGATATGAAATGTAGTGGGCATTATATCTTTATTTACAAAGTTCATTTTAAAGTATGACCAGAACTGAATTTAACTAATTTGTTAACAGAAACTATGGTATTTTGTAAGATTAATATTTAAACAGTTATATTTTTATTATTACATTAACCTCAAAGGTTAAGACAGGAACTTCTTTAGCGACAATTTTTATTTAGTAATTTCACTACATTTTCAAAAACCTCTGATGGCTAATCTAGGTATACTTTAAAATAATAAAATATGGTGCTAATGTTTGAATAGTGACACTTTTACCACAACACAGTAGTTAATTTTTGACCAATGATTAGTAAAAAATCTACTAGTACTCCCTTCCTTTATTTTTGATATATTAGATGCATGCCCCTGCATTTGGTACCCATATAGAAAAAAAATGTTTACATTTCTAAAAATAATTGCTTTGTGTTTCTTTCATATACCTTTTTCTCCATCTGAAATGAGGTCTCGTTCGCCTTTCTGAACAATTGTCAAGTTCCCCAAAGCTTGACTGAGCCTTAACAGACAACCATGATAATCATTGTTATCTACAGGATCTCTAAGCTAGAGAACAGCAAAGGAGAAAATCATACAAAATTAATTGCAGCAAGTAAGGAGGAAAAGCATTAAGTTTCATTCCTACTATTTTTAAATTTTGACGTTGTGAAATGCTACCTGCTCAACTATAACCGCCATACAAGAGATGTTGCCTTATTTGCAACAAGTCTTACTATGTCTCACTTGATTTGTTCACAAGCAATCTGCACTTATTTGTGCAGAAATAAATGGAGATATATAAAAGAACAGGTACAAAAAGATCCACTCAAAGCAAGTCCCAGACATAGAAGGGTTTGTTTTGTAAGATTTTAATTTACGTAATCTTAAAAAACATTAGAATGAAGCCTTCTTTCTAAGATACAAGCAATGATTTCAAAACAGTCATTCTCAAAACAAGAGACAGTTGCATTTGACTTTGATGAAATAATGCTATTCATCATGTAGAAAAATATGAAGAAGTGCTAGAAGATTGACCAAACTACTTGAAAGTGGATGGGTTTTTTATCCTATTGCACAGAATGAGGTAGGTGCATGGAGGCATCTTGTCTCAATTCTTCTCAAACTCAAACTTAGCCTAGAGCCAGCTAATTTGTGGTCCTATTGCCTCTACAGTTAAGTTCTCACTGACTGATTGACTGCCTCATTCAGTTACGGTTCAAAGTTACAATGGTGCTGAATTTTTTTCTTACAACATGATCACAGTTATAGTCAGCACACATTGTGCTTGACCTCTTGTTTTCTGCTTGTAGAACAGATAGGTTGGAGAGGAAATGATTACAAGAGGATAAGAAGGCATACCATAGGCTGTTTGCATTACTGCATTCCTTTCAATGTGTATTCTCAATTGTGTGCCTGCCTACCCTCTCTTAACCCCTTCCTTTTCAATAAATTTAAATACAAATAGTAATTCCCTTCTTGCTAATTATCCAATGCCCAGATGAATGTCCCAAAGGACAGAGGAATGGGAAAAAGGAAAGCACAGTCATAGACACAGGATTTTCCACTTAGTATAAAAACTTGTGCTTAACAAGAGATCTGCCCATCTCAATTATGGTCACTAAACGAGGACTATCTGTATATCTATAGGGACTGTACTTATCTGTAGGTAGACAACTACACATATAATTTATATGGACTTTGTCAAAAGCTGCTACATTCATTCTACATTAGTAATATTAAATGTAATTTGGATTTGGGGTACCTTCCCACATGGAAATATAATTAAGAACTGTATGGACTCACCATTGCTTCATAGAGTCTGCTAAATTCCATAGCATTTGGAGTAAGAATAGCTCGAGGATAACCCTGAATAAGAGAAGGCTGCTGGGCAATGAGCCATAAACCATCCTGCATGGGACAATAAGAGGAAACATTTAACAACAGGTTCAAAGTCATTTAAACAAATTAATAAAAATTATCATACTTACAGCATCAATTACAATAGGAATTCCTTTGACCTTGGATTTTTCTATAATGCCCTATTTGTGAAAAAAAACCTTTAAATTAAACATAACATTAAATGGCAAAATGCAATTATTTTTCTCCTTTTGCAAAAAGTAATACATTTTAAAGAGTAAAATTCAAAACCATTCCAAATAATAAAGCACCTCTTCTAAAAAGCACACCGTATGCTCTATGTCACATTTATTACTCTTGCCATTTCCCTTTTTCTCTTCCATAATAGTATTTTCACCCAAAATATGTTCACATATAGCTTCATGCTCACTTTAGTGAATCTATTGAAGACTTCCCACTCATTTAAAAACACATATTAAAAATGCATGCAAAGCTAATACAAACAGCTTTTTAAGCTAAAAACAAACTGTAAATATTTAACTATAATAATGACATTCATTAGAAGAGAGTATATATATATATATATAGCTCATTACCCAAGTAGATAACATCACCAGTGTGAGTATGGGATTTATTCCCAATTTATATACAGCATGGTGGGGGATGCTATTTTCTTCTTGGTAGTTCCTTGATCAGAGTATTTTTTGCTGCTTGACTGCTTAATCCATGCAAGCTTGTCTAGGTGAAGGGGATGCGTTCTGGTCTCCTTGTTTCCTTCTTAGATTTATTATCTCTTGAATGTGGGTAAATATGTTGCTTATTGGTGTTCATGGATACGCTCTGCTACTCTTCTGCCTGTCTGTCTTACACAGCGACTACTACAGTTCCTGCACTGAAGCAAGTGGCTTTATTGGGAATTGTTGAAGAACTCAGAAGGTGCTTTTTTTTTTCTTTAAAAGACAGCTGGACTGTTTTTTCTTTGTGGAAAAAGCTTCTCATCCAAGAAGCTTCATCAATTCTGATAGCGGGGGAGGGGAATGGAAGGATAGTATTTCCTGGCAGTCACCCAGTTGTTAGCACTCTTGGAGAACTGTGGGGACCACTAGGGGTTTATGCCGTCTTCAAGAGTAACCTAAGGCTTCTGCCTTAGTAAAACATACATGGGAATTTTTTCTCCTTTCAAGAAGAGCTCAGGACTCTCAACCAACACAACATACATGTACACTTTAAACCCAAGAATACACTAAAGCCGAAATTCTGCTAGGTAATATAACGCAGCAATGTGATAGAGGTAATATAACGCAGCAAGACACATGCAGACCTGTACATTGGTGAAACAAAACAGCCATTTCACAAGTGCAGGACACAACACAATTAAACCCATTGTGACAGGATTCAGCGGTCCATCTGCATTTAAAGACAGAGATCATTTGTTTGAAGATAGCAAAGTCACTTTTTGGACAGAGAGGACCATCGGTTTGAAAGAGGGGTAAATGTTAGAACTGAACGCCCCTCCCTCAACAGAGGAGGATGAATAAGACACCACCTATCTCCAATACATGACACAGCTCTTGCACTAGTCCCAAGAAGATTCCACAACTATTTGCACCCTGATTCAGGTAACCCTGAGGTATAGATCAAGTCAAGTCAAGTAGGTTTTATTGTCATTTCAACAATATACAGTACAGTACACAGTGAAATGAAACAACGTTTCCCCAGGACCAAGGCTACATCACACAACATAGATAAAAAAGAAAAAGAGCAGGACACAGAATTACACATAGCTCTAAATCTAAGAACTTAGGAAAAAAGCTAAATACACAAGTATTTATGGTTCCAGTTTCTTTGTGTTGAGGAGTCTGATGGTTTGTGGAAAGAAACTGTTACATAGTCTGTTGTGCGGGCCGAATGCTTCTGTATCTCTTTCCAGATGGCAGGAGAGTAAAGAGCATGTATGAGGAGTGTGTGTGGTCAGCCATAATGTTTCTGGCTTTATGGAGGCAGTGTATGGTGTAAATGTCCATAACAGAGGGAAGAACAATCCTGATTATCTTCTCTGCCGTCCTCACTATTCGCTGTAGGGTCTTGCAATCCGAAACGGTGCAATTTCCAAACCAGGTGGTGATGCAGCTGCTCAGGGTGCTCTCAATGGTCCCTCTGTAGAAGGTTGTGAGGATGTGTGGTGGAAACTGTGCCTTCCTCAGAAAGTAAAGATGCTGCTGGGCCTGTCTGAGGTAGTATAGTATAGTGTGGTGTGGTATATGGTGTAGTGTAGTGTAGTGTAGTGTAGTGTTCCCCAAATAGCTTCAATAGCTCTTGGAGACTGCTAATGATCAGATGACTGCAAAGAAATACAATTATTCTATCTCCCCCACCCCCATTACCACTATATCCTATCAGAACCTAACCTTCCATTTCCCCTCCCATCCAGTCTCAAATGTCAGTACCTATCCTTCCATCCCCCACCCTGTCATCAGAACTGATGAAGCTTCTTAGATGAGAACTGAAATGCTTTTTCTTCTTCCTCAAAGAAAAAGACAGTCCAGTTGCCTTTTGAAGAAAAAAGCACTTTTGAGTTCTTCTTCAAACAATACCCAATAAAGCCACTTTCCACGTGCTGCAGTTCTTGTAGTGCCATGATACTCATAATTCTAAACAACAGTTGTTACTAGAAGTTTATTAACTGGAGCCCTATGGGCAGGCAACCTTTATTTTGGCATTCATTCTTTCCCAACAAAAGTCAGTGCAACAAGAAAAATACATTCAAAATACTTAACACGACACCTTGCACATGGTTATACAGGTGGAGGGAGTATAAATATCATGTATATTTTATAAAAACCCTTAACTATGAATTGGCCCACAGAAATTAGCCAATGCCAGAGTTTCAACCATCTGTTACAGCTTGCTCGCAGAAGCCACAAATAAACACAGAATGGTTTAACATTTTCTATTTCAATTATTATTGAAAGATGCTGTTCTGCTTTTATATCTCATAAGTCATGCAACATTGGTTACATTTCTGAAACAGCATAAAACATTATAAATAAATAATAATAAAGCTGACACACTCTTTAAAAAATAATAACATCAACACAATGTACCAGTAATACCTTAAGAAATCCAAGTTACCTTGGCATGTTCAAGTAATAAATCATCTCTTCCCAAACCTGGTCCAATGACAACTGAGTGAAGTCGTGGTAACCAGCTTTCTACCTCACGCACAGCATCAGGGCTGTCACTAAAAACAAACAGTAAACGATGCAAATAAAAAAAAAAATCAGTCTTCCAGTTTTACCACTGTACCATTTTTCTTTCTATGCATCTGCTAGTAACATATATAGAAATTTTCCTGAAAACACAGACCATCACATTCATATGATTAAAAATGTTAACATCTAGTCCTTTTGAAAAATAATTGGGATATCAATTTATTCCTACGGAAGAAGCATGATGCACTCCGATAGAACAATACATTCTGCAAGGGCCTCTCCCAATATTACACTTGTAAAGAACTATATTCTGGTTAACAGTATTATTTTTCGCATGAAAACTGAACCCTTCACAGTATGTTTCACAATTTATCACAATTTACCTACCAAGACCTTCACAACAGAGGATCTGGTTATCTGAATGACTAGCTTTCTTAATTTGTACCCATTTCATACAAATAACCACCAAGCTCACATAATATTACAATGCAAGGCACGAGCTATACTTAATTCTTGAAATTTTCAGGCATTGCTGAAAATTTGTTAAAGGATTACATTTAATTATTTGTTAAAGCATTGCATTTTGCTTTAACAAATAGTGCCGGGGTGGGGTGGGGAGCCTGTCTTACAGTTTGAACTCATCCTGAACAAAAATCCAAGTATTGCTGAGCTTGTATATTGAGTATCACTGTGGCAGAAAAGAATTACCATATTTTGGGTACCCTTTTGCAGGGTTTAACACAGAATTCTTCAAACTTGGCAATTTTAAGATATATAGATATATATAGATCCTACAATTCCCCAAACAACCACTGTTAGCTGGGTAATTCTGGGAGTTGGTCTATACATTTTTAAATTGTCAAGTTTGAAAATTCTGTTTTAAGTGAACAACCTCTAGTTTCTGAAGCAAACACCTACATCCCTTTAAAAACTGTGTGAAAGGAAGTTAAAAATGAAGGAATGCATGTGACACATAAGGAATACTTGCATAAATAATTTTGAATATTACTCTGTTAGTTCTAGTTTCACCTCACCAACCTGAAGATACTCTACTCTTTAGACAGATGCAAAAAAAAACCAAACGCCTGGTATGATGATATGAACATGTCACCAAAAACTTATGAGTTGGAACTAACATTTTTCAGTTAAGACCTTGAATTATACAACAGCTGGCTAAGTAGGTACTTTTTTTCATATCCAAAGAAAGAAAGAATACTTACAGAACTGGATGAACAATAAGCTCTGGACTGTAAGATTTTATTACAGTTGCTGCATCTTTGGTACAAAATACATGTGATAGATCTGCCCCCTAAAAAAATGGACACATTTTCAATCATTAATAACATTTATTTAAAACTTCTCAAGATTACATTTTCTCTCTTGATTTCATGCTGAAATTCAACATTCTCAGGTTTCTCTTTCCTTTCTATTCTCCAATGTTAAATACAAGAAGTAAATCTCACTAATTTTAATTAAAAAACAAAACAAAACCCTACTCCGGATTAGAAATAAACATACTTTCATATCTAAAAGCCAATACCTAAAACATCTTACTTTATTACTAATAAAATAATATATTCAAACATATAGATGTGAATATACAAGGAGTTTCTCCATATGAAGTTTGCAATGCAGCCAATAAAAAAAGAGAAATACATGTGGTCCTCGACTTATGACCACAATTGAGCCCAAAATTTCTGTTGTTAAACGATTTTTGCTCCATTTATAACCTTTCTTGCTACAGTTAAATGAATTACTGCAGTTGTTAAAGTAGTAACGTTAAAAACATCTGGATTCCCCATTGACTGCTTGTCAGAAGGTTGGAAAAGTTGATCACATGGCCCCAGAACACCACAAATATCATAAATGTGTCAGTTGCCAAGCATCTGAATATCATGTGACAATGGAATGTTGCAATAGTGAAATAAACAAACATAAGTCACTTTTTTCAGTACGATTGTAACTTATGAATGGTCACTAAATGAACTGTCGTAAGTCAAGCATCCATTATGTCCAATTATATGACTGTTCTGATTTCATTGATAACTAAATCTAATACATATCCTCCCCTTCCTGTGCATGGTGTTTTATATAAATGTCAAAAGCTTTCTTCTTCTTCTTGGCATAGTGCCCCAGAACTTGTCAAATTTCTGAAGTAACAAGTTGGGGCCAGAACTTCACAAAGGAGTTGAATTTGGAACACAACTGGTTAGAATACCCAGTCCACCTTGAATAAATTAAATTCTCCAATCCATCAAGAATTTCAAGCTTCATGATTAATGAGCAGCTAATTACTATTTCCAAAATTTCCAATACCATTGTACACACTATGTAATCAACATCTGCATTTGATGATCCAAATGGATATTAAAATTTATAGATGCAATGATCTACACACTAAAATCTTAGTTTGCTGAATAAATTAAGACATTTAACGAATACAAAACTATAATTTTTGTCTATTATTGAGAACAGAACTCAGCACACTTTTTAAATAGTTCAACTGTGTGTTTAATTCTGTGGAATAAAGAACATTATCTTTAATTGTACTCCATGCAAATGTAAGAAGAAACATACCATTTTGAGAGCAGTTATTGCAGCAAAATATGGTGCCCCTGTATACCTGCATAAGAAAAAAAAAAAACAGAAAATATATAGTTAAAAATGTGACTGATGAATTTGTACAATGTGTTTATGTGATATATTAAAGTAGAAACATCACATCCCTTTACCAATATATTTTTATTGATATTCTCTTGACATAACACTTCTGTCAAATATAGTAAATCTAACATTGCATTGCCTTTTCACACAACTATTAACATTGTACAATATGCAATTATTCTAACATAAATGATTTGTATTCACTTTTGAACTTCAGATGTAGAATGTGACAAGGACACCTAAATTACTCATTATCATATACTTTTAGTGAATATATTCACAAAATAGAAACAAATTCATAAAAGTTCATGTACCATACAATTTTAAACTAAAATTTTAGTAAATTTTAATATTTCAAATTTTCCAGCAGATTGTGCTATCATACCTCAGAAACATTTCTGCATTTTCTTCCTTAACAGTATTGCATTTTATGAGATACTAATTTACATAATAAATTGTGGAATTGCATTCACTCTTAAAAGATCCAAACAAAACTCTTATGAAGCTTTCACTGATTTAGTAGGCTAACATTTGTATTAATTATAAATAGGATACACATTTATCATTCTATTTTTATTTATTTAAATTTATATATTTATAAATTTATATTTTGTTTGTGTTCCAATATTTCTTTTAATGAACTTAGTGAAAATTATCACTTACACAAAACAGCCATTATCAAAATTATCACTCAAATTTTCTAATGATAAAAATGGAGTCATATTCCAACAATGCAGAAAAATGGTAGCGATGAGGCTATTTTTTTCTTTATGTCATTTTCTCCAGACCAAAATGTAACATTCAATTAAAGCAGTAACCTTTCTAGTTTGAATCAAGCTACATTTGCAACATACTGCTTGACAGTAATATGTACTCTCTATCTGGAACACACAAAAGAAAGGTGCCCTTGATATACCTCTAAGCATGAATTCACTGTGACACTTCAATTGAAGATTAACATCATGTCTATGCCCCTAGGTATGTAATAGCAATTTGTGTTGTTTTATTTGAAGACAACTACATCCATGCAAGAAAAAAAATCCTGTAAAATTGAAAAATAATTAATTTTCTGTGGAAATGGCACAAATAATTAAAAATGGTAAAATAATTGGTATGAAAGTGATACAAATAAAAAACAAAGATAAACAGTAATATCTAAGATAGAATAGTACCAATACATATTTGTACATTTTTATTTAACTTACTCTTGGCATCCTCCAACAATTCCTATTCGTCCATCCTGGCCTTTGTGTTTTTTGGCAGTTAAAGGTGGAATAACATTTCGTACCAATTGAAATATATTTTCCATTTCCTTTATGGAATGTGTTTTGTGAACTGAAAAAGATCTCTCTATAACTGAAAAAAATAAGGACATTTAAACAAATATTACAAATATAATTGTATATTAAAAGTATGTATTGACAGATCAGAATTCGTTTCTAAAGAAATTGCTGTGTTAAACGTATTTATATTGTAAACATATTTTAACAATCCAAATTCCACATAACCTTATTCACAAACAACAGTGTACAATGTGTTTTTTGTTTATCAGTCTGAATAAACCACACTTATCCCCACCCCCCAAATCACCAACCTTCTAACAGATACAAAAACATTTCTAGTTTGGCAAACCAATTATTTTAGTCTTCGACATCTAGACCTCAGTTTCCCAATTTCTTACTTGGGTATGGTCACACAAACTTGGAAGCACCACAAATCTCTTAAGAAAAGACATGTATTTTATCCTGCGATATCTCACTCACTATGGAACAGAGGTGTGCAAAATATAATGCATATTCTAAATATATTGATCTGAGTATTTCATGTTGAACAATGAAGTTTCCGTTTGTTTTTTTCAACTTGTCTATTAATGATTTCCAAGATGTAATATGTAGTTATATCGGGAGGAAATGTTAATGAGAAAAAATGGAGATGTCTTAAACATTCTCTTATAAGTAGTTCCAGGCAGTGGATTTCACATAAATCAATTTTTCAAGCCAAGTTTTACTTGTTGCATACCAACTACTTACTCTTGCTCCGGAGAATCCAGACTAACCAGATGTACAGTACGTATTGACTTTTATCTTATACATGAGACTGCAAAGAGAAAATACTACAACTGACTAAAATCATATTGCTTTAGAATGAAAAAATGCCAAGAGTAGATGCTAATTCAAAAGTTAGGCTCATAAATCATATTCACTTTTCTTGAACTGAATAAGTAATGATGGTGTGGTTCACATGTGAATTAGTGAATCTGTGGAATGAGCAGAGTTGAGAGAACAAGTGGCCCAAAGTCATCCAACTGGCTTTCATGCCTAAGGCAGGACTAGAAGCCTAGTTTCCAGGCCAGTATCTTAACCACTATACCAAACTAGTATTATTTTTACATTGAACTTGTACAATGAAGCTTACTAACCAATTGTAAGGCATTCTACAAGTTCAGAATGAAACTCTCAATCTTAATTAAGGCTTCACTAAAAGAGGGTTGAACTATAGAGTCCTCTAAGTTTGATTGTTT
Organism: Myanophis thanlyinensis; assembly: GCA_017656035.1. NCBI lineage: Eukaryota > Metazoa > Chordata > Lepidosauria > Squamata > Homalopsidae > Myanophis > Myanophis thanlyinensis. The sequence goes on from JAEANM010000663.1 coordinate 10,615, forward strand.
CCATGCAGACATTTCAATACCCAACTAGATAACATCATCAGTGCAAATAAGTGTGGGGTTTGCTCCCTGTTCACCCTGCCAAAACTGGCAGGGCAAGTGACTGTATATAAATAGAGAGTCAAGCCCACATTAACTCACTCTGATGATGCTACCTACTATCAAGGTACTGAAATATCTGCAAGCAAACAACCAAAATCAGAGAACAACAAAAACTCCACAATTAATGGAGACTCAAAATTGATTTGTGTCAAATACTGGATTCAGTTGCAGTTACCTCTAGTCCTGAAGAACATCGGCACAGTGAGCTATGAGAGTTGTTCTAAAACCAGTTTTCAAATTCTGTTCCATAGCAGGTTGGAATAACATGATAAGAAACTTGTGCACTGTCAAAAATCTTCTAGACCTCTATGGGTGGAAATATTAAGCATATCCTAACAAGCACAATTTCCAAGGGTAACAACCAAATACAATAGGATTTGCAAGTATCCTTTTTATGTTTCCTCAATTCAATCTCCAGTAAATTCCATATTTCCTCGACTTAAAACAGAACTGGGGAAGATTAGTGAAAGAAATGTAGTAAAGGGAAGTAATATTACTGGCTGCTATTGCCAGGTATTGCTATTTACAAACAAGAAACATTCTTTTCCCATCTAGTATTAGGGAGGGTTAATGTAACCCTTCCTTCTGCTATAAGGCATGCTTTTTTTAAAGTTTTAAACAAGTCACTTTTGATAGGTCACTGTGCTCTGCAATTACTTATACAGTATGTTTGCAGTTTTTAAGCAGTTAATTTTGATTCTAATGAAGATATGTTACATTATTTCAAATATTTAATTCCAGAAATATACAAGCACTGAATATCTACCTACAAGGATTGTACTATCAGTATATAGAATTTCATTTTAAACATCTAAAATAACTTACTGTTCTACATCTTTAAAAATGCTGAACCATGTATTCGAAAGCAATGCTCAAGAAAAGCATAACTTTAAATAAATTCCAGGTCACCGAAAGATTTTTATTCTCGGAGCATGATTCATTTTTTAAAACAAACCTCAGAATACCAAGTATAATTTCACTGATTTTTAGAAAGATGCACAACTATGTGGATAAAAAATAATAGATCCACATATCATGAATGCAAGAGAATGAAATACCTATGGGTGGAGATAATGTTGCTGTCATAGAATTATAGTTAAAATTTTCTCCATACGATTGGTGATTTGATCTTTGTGAAGGATTACTTGGTACAAACTGGGACCTTTGTGATACTGTGGAAGAGATTCCTGCTAACATCTGTCCCAACATCTGCAACATCTGGAGCTCCCTAGCATGCTCTGCTTCACGTCGTTTGTCTTCAATTTTAAGTCGCTGTTCTTCATATTTATAAAACTTCTCTTCTGTATCCATACTTTGTTGTAAAAACTTTTCCATCATTTTGTCCAGTGTTAAATTTGCATGTCGCTTTTTTGATCTTTTAGCCTGAGATAATAATGGTGGTGCGTTGGTGTGAGCATTAATTTGTTTAAAACCTAAAAACAAAAGCAAGCTAATTTTAATAAGAATAGAAGTAAATTTCATATTTATCTATGTACCATTCTAGTAAATATTCATTACAGTAACCCTAACCCCAATGCTTGTGGACTACAGTGTACTCTAATGTACACTAATAGAAATTAACTGAGTGCAGTTCATAAAATGTCATCCCATAGTCTTTCAGATTCTGTAAAGGTGTTCTGATTTTAAGGTAAAATATCTAAATATATGCTTATTTTAATCACAATACCAGTCTTTAGGTAGTTTACAACACAACTCTAATAGCACTTCCACTGCAGGTAATTATCATCAGCTTATTTCCTGCATTTAGATATCTATTACAAGGAATGTAATTATACATTTTGTCTTTGATATAACTGTGTAAAAAATTGCATGAACTACCAGACCTAACCCTTTCAATTTATAAAGCCAGAATTAGATAAAATAAAAAACAGAGTAGAACGCCACTGTTGCTTTCTATGAATAATTTTCTAAAAATGTTTGTAGAAAATAGCAATAATAAACATACAATACTGTTCCTTTTACACAGAATTTGTGTAAAATGCCTATCAAAAATTAGCTTGAGGGGTAAATGGGTATTAAACTGAAGATAAAGAACATGCTTTTTATATTCCATCCTTAAATAAAAAAAATGGATTGAAAGTTCACTGGGATCCCAAGACATGTCAGATTTCTTCATGGATATAAATGAATGTGACAGTGACCTCAGAAATATCAAGTGTATTGTTTAGATAATTCAAAACAGATATTTCCAAGTGATTACATTATTTTTTGACTCCCTGCTGTTGCTGGGTAGCATTTTAATATGCACTTGGTATATACAGGGCAAGGGTTCTTTCCGGTTAGGAGAAATGAAGCATTTATAATATGCTCAATAGGGATTTATTTTAAAACAAAGTGCTGTTATTATAACAAATGAAATTTACTAATGTTAACCAGCCCTAGGAGAGTAATTAAAATCTTTTCAGTAAGGGAGGATTATCTGATCGATCATGCTCTAAGTTGTATGATTAGGTAAGACTCCTTATCTTCTAGACCAGACTTCTTTAACATATTCCACCATATCTACCATACTACCTCTCTCAATATGATGGTGGGGACAGAAATCCAGCTCATTTGGGAATACAGCTTGGAAATGCTAATTTAATCAAGAACTTGAGAGAAAGGTGACAACTGTGCCTAGCCTTTTTCTTAAGCTCTCTGACAGACAAAGGTGAGACTGAGAATATAAGAGAGAAAATACATTGATGGCGTGCAATCTTTGGCATATTGGCTTTTAAAACCAACCTCACAGAGCACAACAGAGCTTCCTCAAAACCATAGCAACTTTTAAGATTTGTGGATTTTAACCCTCAGAATTCCCAGCCAGCATTAACTCCACCCTCTTAAAGTTGCAAAGTTTGAGAAACCACTCTGAATGGAAATCCACAATGACCTATTTCTCTCTATATATAACCTATATATACATATACCATTCATTTCTGGGCAAGCAGCAAAAGATTGCAGCCTCAGTCTCCAGGTAGCAAACACAATGAGGTGCAAGACCTTAGGAGAATCACCTCACCCTCAACCAACCAGGCTGGAAAGATATGAGTACAGGTCAAAGATAGATCCTTCCCCACTCACCCCCTTTATTTTTAGCATAGTAACTCACTTTCGGCAGGTGGCAGCGGGATGGCGAAGGGGGGGCATTCCACTTTGATGGCCTGGTGGTCGGCGTAGGAAGAGCACTCGCCCGAGTCGTCCTGGAAGTTGTCCCGCGGGGAAGACTCCAGCTCGGCCCCCTCCTCGTCTTCCTCCTTGTCCTCCTCTTCGTCCTCGTCGTCTTCATCGTCCTGCTCCTCCGCGTCCGCCTGGCGGCTGTTGCGGAGGCCTCTCTGTCTGGCGGAAGGGGGCGCGGCGAGCACCATGGCGGGCTGGCGGTGGCTTTCGTCTCCGGCCACCGCCGTCGCCGCCACCACCATCACCCCTGCGGGGGTCAGAGGCCGCTCGGCGACTCCGTGGCCCTCCAGGCCGTGCCCGCCTTGCCTGCAGCTGAGGATGCGGTCCATCTCTTCGTAGTATTTGCAGATCTTGCGGGCGTGCCCGTTCTTCTTGAGTCCTTCGCGGGCCTGGTAGTACTGGCGCTTGAGGCCCTTGATGCGGATGCGGCACTGCTCCGGGGTGCGCTCAAAGCCTAGCTCGGCCAGGCGGCAGGCCACGTCCCGGTACACATGGCTGTTGCGAAAGTTGCCGTCCAGCGCGCTCTGCACGTCCGCCTCCCCCCAGATCTCCAGCAGCGCCCGCGTCTCCAGGTCCGACCAAAGGAAGCCCCGCGTGTTGGTGATCATCCTCCTGCCCGCCCAGCCGGGGGCCGCAATGGCCGCGCCCGCCCGGGCAGGGAGGCGAGGAGCGCGGCCGGCCGGCAGAGAAACGGGCGGGGGAGTGGGAGGGGGCGGCGGCGGGGACCGCGAGCGAGAGGGGGGGATCAACGCCCACCGCGCCGCCCGGCCACCCCACCCTCTGCGCGGCTTGCCGGCGGCGGCAGAGACCCCGGCGTTGCGCCGGGCCCCCTCCTCATCCCTTCGCGGCCGCCCCCGCCCCCGCCCGGTCGGCCCCGAGCAAAACTTTCCCCACGCCGCCGGGCTGCAGCCGGACCCCGCCGTCGCGGCTTCGGTTGGAGGCGACTGGCGCAGGCCTGGCCTTTCAGCCGCCGATGCGGTGGCTGCTCTTTCGCCTTGGGCTGCGGGAGGGCGGCGGCGGCACTTGGAGGGCCGACTGGCGGTTCATCGCCTCTCACTTGCCCGGCGGCTTCGGGGATGGCCCGGCGGCGGTGGCGGTACGAGCTGGGCACCGAGGAGAAGCTCTGAGCCGGCCTCCTCCTCCTGCTGCTGCTTCCCCGCTTCGGAGGGCCCAAGCCAGCCCGGCGTCACCGCGCATTGCACTCGGTCCCCCTCCCCTCCGCGCGCGCACACCAGTCAGTCACCAAGTTCACGCACAAAGCGGCGGAGACTCGGGGGTCGCAACTTCAACCGCGGAGAGGGAGGCCTCGCCCCTCCCCTCCATTCCTCCATCCCCCAAATATCCCCTCGGGGTCCGGTTCCGACCGAGGGGATCTAAAACCTCTGAATATCCACCAAGAAGCAGCCCGCAGCACTCCTTAAACCCTGCCTCCCCGCGACCAGCCTTCCTTTCTGCAAATAAGAGAGGGGCGTGCATGCGCGGCTACAGAATCAAAGAAAACAATGCAGATGCTCCCCCGAGGTGCCCAGAAACAAAGGTCGAACCGCTCCAAAACGCGCCATTTAGATACACGATAGATTTTTTTCCGAATTTAAAAGCTGGTTTTCAACCAAAGTCGAAATGGTTGTATTATCTCTGCGGCTTTTCCCCCCATCTTGTACGACCTCAATTCAGTGAACAAATCATCACTGAAATCACGCATACTTGCCAAATCCTAAATCGTGTTTTACAAAGCGCGTTGGCTGAGGCCGCAGAACGCGTTATAACCAAATGCAAAACAATTATGTATTTTGGTTGGAAGTGTTATGCAAACCGAAGGATGCATCTCGGGCGAATTTGCCACGCCTCCGCCGAAAGCAGTTGGAGAGATGTTGCATCTGGCTTCTCTAACCCTTCATCACTCCTACTCGCGCATAAACTATTCGGGGTAAACTAGAAAACATCTGGAACATTTTCAATGCGGGTCTATCTGCCCCTTGAAAAGCCAATTCATGTCTGAGAAACGGCACATGGCACAATGTTCAATACATATTCCATAAAGCAAATCCGGGCACAGGTACCAAAAAAAAAAAAAAAAAAAACCACCCCAAGACAACCCTACGCCTAAAGTAAGACCAAAATAAATTTAATCCCACTGTACTGAGTGGCCCTTTCGTGATCTCGAAAAAAATCGATCGCTTTTCATTTTGAGCGTGACTAAGGCCAAGAACTTTCCCCCCTTTTCTGGCTGTAAAACATTTCTCCGCGATTTTGCAGAGAAAAGATTGTGGGCTGGCCTTCATCCTTTAATGGGAACATTTACTTTTTGTTGTCGTTGTTGTTTTTACTCTGCCCTTAAACATGCCCCAATGAATCTACTTCTCACCGAAGCCGGTGTACTCTGCTGTAACACTCCACACGCCACCCACATACTGCTGAGTAATCCTCGCTGAACTTCTGAGCAAACGCGAGGTTTCAAAGCAAGTTTCTGCCTCACCCCCTATCCCTCACCTGCTCCATTCGTTTAAGGGTGTCCTATAAAGCAAGGGAGGTGAAACGTGGATGCCTGCTGTCCAGACAACCTCGCACAACGTGACGCCAGGTGACTCACTGGAAACAGGCAGTGTTTTTGGCGTGCTACGCATTCACTGCTTACAGCAGCCGACGCGTAAAAGGTAAGGCGTTACGCACGGGAGAGAGACACTCCAAAGACGCTTCGTTCGTTACCTTTTCCATATTGCAGCCAGAATATAATCAGCGCCGAGGCCAATGCTACGGTTACGTAAGCGCCCCTTCCCCAAAACATTCCCGCGGAGAAAAGCGCCAACTGGAGCCTCCTTGGCTATCCCGCGCCCCCGCCAGTTTGCTGGCTCTGCTCTGCTCTGCTCTGCGCTTCGCTTCTTTCTTACCTCGCCACCAAGCGGGGCTCGAGCCACCCAACCACCCAAGCGAGCGGCTGACACAAACCATCTGCGCTCCTTCCGGGTGAACAGCCCAGCCGCGCTCTTGGGAAGGCCCAGGCCGCTCTCTTCCCGCCCTCGCCTTCCGCGGGAGCGCCGCCCACTGAAAAGCCAATCGGAGGTCCTTTCTTTCATTGATTGACATCCTGGGAAAGTCGATGGGTAAAGCAACGCGACTATAGGTGCAAGGATTATTATTATTATGATGCACTTTATTCATTGAACATGAAACTCAGTCAACAACATTTAAAAATGTGTCACATTATTGACTGGCACTGACGGTTGATACAGGCTGCTGCCAGGATTCTAGGTATCGACCAAGTACCTTCTCAAAATATATGTTCCAGATACCACTGTTTTTTGCAGTTCTGCTGGTGTTATTGCAGGAAGCTGCAATTTCTTCATGTACTGTTTAAAATTCTTGGACATGGTGCCAAGTGCCCCGATGACAATGGGTATCATCATCATCATCATTATTAATTTTACATCCAAACAAAGCTGTTTATTTTAAAAAGATATGACGTTAAAACGTAAAAAGGAGTGTGTTGATTCGATGTGTTAGCTTCAACAGTAGATGCTCTTTTCTTTTTAAAGAGAAGAGAGAGATCCAACATGTTTCACCTATAATGCTGTTTTAATTCTCCAAACTCTTTCATACTTTTTTGGGGGGAGGGGAAATATCTTTTTGTCCATAAAGAAGTGAGCTTTTACATGCTCACTAATGCTAACTCCATTTCCTTCCTTTGGATTTTAATGGCAAGTTATTTCCAATTAGTTTTGCTTGCAATTCCAATCTTCTTCCGAAGCAAAATTTAGCTCCAGTACAGGAATAACCGGTTTATAATGGCATAGTGCTAACTATAATAGATTAATAACTATTTTAATCATGTGACTGCCCTATATTGTAATTAAGTTACTAGGTTCACAAACACACAAACACAGATCCAATCAGGGTTGGTCACCTGGACCAGAGATTTAATCTTCCAAGCTTTTGGGCTGATGCTGGAGCCTATCCCCTCTTTTAGCAGAAAGTTTCCTGAGCATGGGCTCCAGCACAAGTCGGAAAGCTCAGAAGACTAAATCTCTGATCATGATGATGAAATCAGATTGGATCCTGCAATGTTATTCTGGGACATGTATATTTTCCTTCATTCGTGACAAAGGGATGTTGACCATAGTTTGACATAAGGCTGTGGGAAATTTGGACATGAGGCTGATTATGATTGAGCAGTACCCAGTCATATTTTTTGAGATAAGTGACTATATAAATATGATAAATAAATAAATAAACTGTAAAGCACAGTTACTCTGGCTTCATTTGTGTTTTCCACTGTTTATTGAAAAAGGAAAATTGAAACCATGGCTTGTCATAGATGAATCAGGTGAACATTTTCCTTAAAAACTTCCAGGTCTTTTATTAGAACTTTGAGGAAGCCAAGGAAACCCTGTCAATTTTATAATCCAATCTTCTTCTGTGGGTATTTTATTATTGTTCTATCTTTGTACCTACAGTAATCTTGCTGCAGTTATCATATACAATATTAGTATTAGTTTTCCCTATTTTTTTTCTAGTTCAGCATCCGCATAATTTAATACAAATAATTCTGGTTTCATTCTAATATTAATCCACAGTCCCTTTTGCATTGTATGAATTTGCACCACAAAATTTTGTTTTTTACAAGTTCATTATGCATGATAAAAATCCCTATATGAAATTTTATGAATACCTTAAGAAGATAATTTTTCGTGTGTATCTATCCCATAGTATATGTCAAAATATTAAGTTGTGTAATGTACTACACTACTTATTCATATCATTGTATGATAAAACATGCCTGTGATTTTGCACTGATGCTTATCTAGGTTACTTATAATACGTTGCAAATATTGCAGGTTCACTGGAGTTCATTTTTCAAGAAATTATACGAACACAAGCACCAACAAAAATTCTGCCCAACTGTCTTTTACTAGATAAGTAGAAAAATACCGATGCCAACCAGTAAGATCACTTAAAAAGCCTCTTCAATCTTGCCTTATTCCTGAAGTCAGAAAAGGCAGTGAGTGAGAAGAATGCAGGGAACTCATAGCAACAAACTAGTCACAGTGAATCTGTGCAAAGGCAAAAGTTGCTGAACAGGCTAGCTCTTTCCTTTGGAAGATTTCAGGTTTCATAAGTGCAAAGCAAAACAAGTTCATCACAGGATACACAGCTGAACTTGAAGACTATCTGAATAATGCAAAAAAATCAGTATTTCTTAATCTCAGCAACTTTTCAGACGTGTACATTATCTATAGAATGCTGGCTTGGGAAAATCTGGGAGTTGTAGTCCACACATCTCAAACTTGCCAAAATTGAGAAACACTGCTCTAAATGCTGCACTGAAAGGCTGGCTACAATATCAGAAATATCAACAATGATGTCTATATCAATGGATAAATTATGTACAAAGATGTTAAAATCGATGTAGAAATACTAGATAGTAAAAGTGTTTTAGAATAGAAGTTAAGGCTTTGAAAACCAAAGAATGATCCTGATAAGGATTTTTACTGAAAGCGCAAAAGAAACTGGTTAAAATTTTGAAAATCAAAGTGGAAATACAAAAGTATAGATTACAAAATAGAAAAGGCAGTGTAAAGTGGGATTACAAATGACATGCCAAGAGAATAACTCTAATAAGGATTTTTTACTGGATATACAAAAAAAGCTGGTAAAAGCTTTCAAAATCAAAGTTGAGATACAAATGATAAACCAAGACAATGACCTAGATCGTAACTTTTTATTGGATTTACAAAAGAGAAAAAGCCTCTGAAATGAAAAAAAAAAAAGAAAAATTGAAAAGACAAATCCTACAACATCTGAATTGTTAGAAGTAAAAGGAATATAAAGTTGGTTTGTTTGATCAAAGTTAAAATAAAACATTTGTGTTTACAAAGCTCTGGTAACTCTTTACAGACTTTTTTCTGACATCAAGATTGAAAAAATTGAAGATTTATAGATTTACATATAGATAAGGAATAGGCTTATCTATATTTTAGATAAGATATATTACCTACTGTACATTCATTATCTAGGAAAGGAAAGAAAGTGTTAAAATTCAGCAGGGGGTTAGGGTAAATCATCCTTCAACCAATCAGTTAATTTTAAAAAATAAGAATCAAATTTAAAAAAATAAACAAACTCTGAATGCAGTTAAAAGCCAAGGTATGATTTAAAAAAAACCCAAACAGCTAAGAGGAAAGATGGGGTCATAGGCTCTCTGACCTACCAGGAATTGCAACCTCCAGGATTCCTCTTCCCAGGAGTGTCCATGGTGGTCAGAGAGTCATCTTGGGTCATTCTTAGCGGTCCCCACTCAATCTAAGGACGTGGCTACCAAGGTACCCACTGAGTTGTTTGTCAGCAGGGAAGCAAATCCCTGCCCCAGATCAGTAGAAACTGGATAAAGATCATAAATAAGCAGAAGACCCAAAACAGTTGGAACTGTGGAACAGTTCACACTTCTTTATTTGTCTGAGATGCTAAGAAATATATTGCCATTACAGTATTGTGCTTTGAATTAACTTACTGATCTAACCTTTTGATATTAAGATAAACCTGATTCATGGTTTGCATTGAACATGGAGGAAGATACTTTTTCTCAGGGAATAATTTGAAGATAAATTGACATGGGCTTCAGAGCCCAGGAGATTAATCTGTTAAAATTTGATGTTAAGATTTAAGCATACTTTAGAATTCTCAAGGACTTCCATGACCATTAAACTAATGACATAGCTAAGTCACATTAAGAAATGTTTGATGGAATAGCAATAACTCAGAATCTGGAATGCTTGCAAGTACAGTATATGACTAAGCATTTGCATTTAATCTGTTTTAATTAAATTCTTTTTTAGTACAGTACTTGAGACTCAGTTGTTTTATAACTTATCATAATTATCACTGTTTACATTTTACTTTTCTTTTTTTAAATCTCAATTGATACACACATCTTTAACCTGTGTGTGTGTGTACCTAGATATAAATCTCCCTCATGTCCGTGTTCTATGTCTCAGATTCAGCAGTTACAGCTCTGCAAAACCTAAGAAATGTAGTCTTCAAATACAGTAGAACTATAAGAATAATAATTTATATAGCAATGTCATTTACAAAATAAAATGTATTTGATTGAAGTAATTGATGATTTTATTCAAGTATTTATCAACAATAAGGATACCCCTTATTTTTTTCTGTTTGGAGAGCAGTGGCTAGTTAACACAGTACAAAATTATAGCTGCCACCTTGTGGTGATTTGGCTGAACTTAAATAGTTTCCAGTAGCATTTTTTCTACACTTTGACTCAACAAATACTACAGATATCTGATAAAACCACATAAGAGGTTATCTAAATAATTTCCAGTAGCATTTTTTTCTATGCTAACTTGGCATTAATTGTGGTTCAGTGAATTGTGATCCTCATTTCTTGCAAACCATTCAGTCAATCAGTTTTTGGTTGTATTGTAACCATTTATATTTTCATGATTATTTTCCATTTTGTTTCCCCAAATTATAATTGCCATTATATGCATTCACAACCACACACATTAATTTAAAAAACTGTGTAGCATTCAAAATGTACAGCTTACAATCATGTGGCTAGAGCTAGCATGAAAATTATTAGTCCATTTTACATGTGCAAAGTCAAAATGCAGTTTGTTTAAATTTGCCTTAGCATGTTGTATGAATATAGTTATATAGTGACTTATGGCTTAGCAGAATGCATAAAATCATATATTAACTTATTCTAATTCATATTATAAGCTTCATTTGAATTTACTTTGATCCAGATTCACCTGTATTTATTGCACCATATTATTGCAAGCTTAGCCTTAATTTTTAACCTTATACAGTAATTCTTTTGCATCTTTTAATACAAATTTCTTTTTATTGTTTACATTACGTTTTAGTGTTGATTTTAGTAACTAATGCCAAAGAGAAATTCATTAATGCTTTATATTACCAAAAATCAGTACATATAGTCATCAACCTACAATAGTTCATTTGGGGACCATTCAAATAGCACAGTTACAACAGCACTGAAAAAAGTGACTTATGATTGTTTTTCACACTTATGACTGTTGCAGCATTCCCATGGTCACGTGATCCAAATTCAGATGCTTGGCAAATGGTTCGTATTTATGACGATTCCAGTGTCCTTGGGTCATGTGATCACCTTTTGCAACCTTCTGACAAGTAAGATTCACTTAACAAACGTGTGATTAACTTTACAATTGCACTGATTCATCTAACAACTGTGGTAAAATGGAGCAAAATTCCCTAATATATGTCTCCCTTAGCCACAGAAATTTTGGGCTCAATTGTGGTTGTATGTTCGTTTTCATATGTTCATATATTATACGGTGTCTTCATCTCCTCAATATCTTTTCTGTAGCTCTGTATTGAAATAAAGAATCTGATGGTGGAAAACATACCTGCAGTTTAAAGTTATACAATATATGTTAGCAGTGATGGTGAGGTTGCTAATAATGGTTAGGTTCATCATGCTAAGCCATAATATGGCTTACTTGGTTTTGTTTTTCTAGGTTATGTGGTTGGGTAATTATGGTCTACAGCAGGCCTCAACCACTTATAGAGGGAAATGGGCACATTAATGAGTGAAAAAAATATTTGTGAGCTACAAAAAAAACATTATCTGGTTGGTAAAATGGAGGCAGTGCTGGAGCTGGCGGTTTGAAGCAACATATCTATCCTGGCTGTGGAAATGTGAATTTTAAGAAAATACCAGAGTAGACATAAGACAACCCTGGTCTATAGATCGTTGTTGTATATGAACTAATTGCTATGCTTTCTCAACAAAATCTGATTAAGCACACACTCAAATTTCTCACCTGTATGTTTTTTGATAAGGAAACATTAAAAAGCCCTTAAACTTTAATGGAAGAAAAGTGACAGTTCTGCCATCATTCCATATTAGCAGTGTTACATTTGTATTGTTTTTTAAAAGGAATTAATCTTCATTCATAGACAACTTAACTTATCTTGGAAGGGAAGGAAGATAACTTTTTGAAGTATGAATATATGCTGCAAGATTGGAAAACTTTTTGAAGATAATCAGCTGACTGTCTTTGAATAATAATTTCAAAGGAAAATGGTCTACAGATGGATTTCTGTAAAATGAGATGTTAAAATTATACATTCAAAATAGAATACCTTCAGGAATTGACCTAAGATTTAAAAAGAATGCATTGGATACAAAGATCACTACTCAGTAAAATCTTGCTTTGGAGACTATCCTGCTGGCCTAGAGGTACTTTGTTGATTGACACGATACATTAACTAATGAATAATAATGGGCTTGAAAAGCCCTTCAACGCAAAGTAAACAACAAATGCTCTGGAATAATAGAGAAAGGAAATTTAGCCTCTTTGTTTTTGTATCCTTACTCACCCATTGCCCCCTTCCCGGAGCTATTCTTACAGGGCTCTTTTTTGAGGTCTTGTGTAGCTACATTTGTTTTGACTCTCTTAAATTAACTCAGAGTTTAGTTTGCATTACAGGTAGTCCTCAACTCACAACCACAATTGAGCCCAAGATTTATGTTGCTAAATGGGAAATTTTTTACGTTACTTTTGCCCCATTTGATGACTTTTCCTGTTACAGTTGTTAAGTGAATCATTAGAGGTGTTAAATTACCATAGTAACAGGGTTGTTAAATGAATCTGGCTAGCCCATTGACTTTGTTTGTCAGAAGGTTGCAAAAGGTGATCACATGGCCCAAGGACACTGCAACCGTCATAAATAGGAGTCAGTTGTTCAGCATCTGAATTTTGATCACATGACCACAGGAATGCTGCAATGGTCACAAGTGTCAAAAACATTCATAACTCACTTTTTTCAGTGCTGTTGTAACTTCAAACATGTAACTAAATGGTGTAAGTCAAGGATTACCTGTAATATATAGTTTAAAACCACAAGAACTAATAATTTGCATTGGTCAAATTCCATCTGACTATTGTATTTAGATCCTGGATATCATATTTTAAGAACATTCCCTTAAATTGGAATGGGTACAGAGAAAGCCAAAATTAGGGGATTCAAAATGAAATGTACAAGACTCAGGAAGTGTGTATATTTGGTCATGAGAAAAAACAATTGAAGGGGGACAATTACCCAATTACAATTACCTTTGGGAGTATTTCATACAAGAATGTCAAGGCCTATTCTCTATTGTTCCAGAGTACAGGAACAACGAACCATGGTTACAGAAAACAAAGTTCTGACTAAATTTTAAGATAAACTTTCTTACTATAAGAACAGTTTGACAGTGGAACTAATTATCCAAAGGGATACGCTCTCTTCAATAAATGTTTTCTACAATACTGGAAGCAAGATCTGTCTTGGATGCCTTGATTTTTATTCCAGCAAAAAACAGAATTTAGAAGTTAGTGTCCTTTACCAACTAGATAAATCTCATAAGAGTTAAATAAAAACAAACTTTAATTGAAAGGGAGAAGGGAGAGAAAATATCTCCTTATAACTTCCAGTGAAAATGGATAAAAATATTGTGCAGAGCTGATGATGACTGAAAAAGTATAAAATATAAAAGAAAATAAAGATTCTGGGGAGAACCTCAAGATGATTTTGTTCTGCAATTAATATTTGAAACTCTTCTGTACAGATATTTCGAGTTACATAAAACACACAGTTACTAATCTTGCACTGGGAAATAAGCCTCAGAGAAAATAAAGCTTAAGTAACAATATAAATAGAAAAATTAAGATTGACATTCTAATGTAGTGCTTTGTAAATGATCTCCAACAAAATTTAAAAAGAGCAGCATAACTTGTCCCCAAAATTCCAAGGGGAATTTTCTAAATGTAGCAAAGAAAGGGTCTGTTGAAAGTTTCACTCAATGTGTGATAGGGAGGGCACCTCTTATAGAAGCAGCAAATTTAAACTCAGATGCTATTCATCTCTCTGTGAATGTGGGGAATAGGCCTGCCTATTCACTACATCTTTGAAGCTGTTCTTTGAAGCTATCCTTATCACACATAGGATTCATACTACCCAAACATATATTCTCTTTCATGATTATCCATGATTCATACACCTACTGAAACTGTCCTTTCTGATCTTGTTTCAAATTAAATTTTCCTTACATCAAGATGGCTGAGATTGGAAGAGGGCCTGTTTCCCACAAAAAATAAACAAACAAAAAACTCACTGGGGAAACTGTAGTCTTAACAGGATCACTTGAGGAAGAGATTAAAACAGCATTTTAATGCTGATTCAGATGTAGATTGTTCTGGAGAAGAGAGTATGATGTCCTTCTCCAGCTCTTGATCAGAAACAATTGTGCTAGAGCGTAAAATGCATGAAAAGACTATGGAGTACTCTCTTTTCTCTACCCTCTTCTTTAACAGAAATATGAAGATGGTATACAGGACAGGAAGGGGAGAATTTCTGAATCAAACCTGGACATCTGAGGTCTCTGAAGATTATTCTTGTATGTTTCAAATGCAAATAATTTCAAAAAAGACATCAATGTGATGTCTTGTTATAAATAAAATGAATCTTATATTATAGGTACCTTCTTTCTAACTCCATTGAACTCAGGGATAGCAGATCAGTGCCATTTCTGAAAACAAAAACGCACAGAGGTCTGACTAATTAGATTTCTTATAGAATACCAGAACTGATTAGTGGAGATGATAAATGACGGTAGAATTCAACTCCAGCAGATCAGAAGGACTGCACTAAGCTATAGTCTATGTGTTTGTGCTGTGTTTGGCTCAGCAATTACCCGATTTCCGAAGAAAGTATAGCTGAAGATGTCAACCATAGAAAACTCTGAAAAAAGATTGTTGCCAGTTTTTTCTTCCAGTAGTAGACAAGATTAAATATATTTATAATAATGACAGGTGAATTAAAAAAAAATAGAAAACCTGCAGAGAAATGTTACTGAGAGAAGTAGTTCTAGATTGAGGATAGATTTCTGAATTCAACCAAGCAATGTACTATCGACATAAAGCTTTCTTGCAACTCTCATTATTACATATGTTTATTTCCTAGAAAGGACAGGACCTAAATGAAATTCTGCAATACATAAATCTCCCTATTGTATTTTTGTACAATAGTTTGGTACATAGAAAACAAACTTAGCAGCCACTAGACAAATGTTTCATAAAAGTTCAGCTTCTGCAATCACATTATTTATATAAAAATTTAATAATTTATATAAAAAAAAGTTTGATGTCATATACTGGTCGATCTGAAGTATAAGTGATATGGTAACTGGAGACACATAGTCTTGGAATATACCCTGAGCCTGAGGCCAGAAGAGAAAATATGCAGTGATGACCTTGGGAGATGGGAAAGAGCTATAACTAGGGCAATGATCGGATAAATGAACTGAGAATAAAAGAATGAAACTTAATAAAGAAAAGTACTATTATTATTTAAAATGATGATGATGTTCGTCCATCGTTTTCAAAGAGGAACTTGACATCTAGTGGGTAGTGGGCTATCCACGGTGTGTCAGCCAGTGGCTAGTAAGGCCAATAGAGGCACGGAATGTTCTGCCACATGTCAGACGTGTGGGCACCATGGCTGCAGCATTTGCAGTTCTGGCTTTGTGGAGTGCATGCTTCCCTTGTGCAATGGTTGTCCTTCTGTCTTCAAATGTCTGGCAGCCTTGGTGGATCAACGTGCACCATGTCGATCGATCACCTTGCCATGTTTTCCCAGGCGGTGGTGTCCATACCCAGGGACTTGAGAGAGACTTTCAGCATGTCTTTGTATCACTTTCTTTGTCCCCCGTGCGATCACTTTCCTTGAAACAGCTCACCACAGAGGAGCTGTTTGGGGGTGCTGTGGTCCTTGCAACATGGCCTGCCCAGCATGTCTGGGCTTTCATCAGCAGGGTATGAACTAACGGCAGGCCTGCTCTGGAGAGGACTTCTGTGTCTGGCACCTTGTCCTGCCACCGGATCCTCAGAAGTCTGCAGAGGCAGGTCATGTAAGAAGTAGTTCACATAGTTGCCTAGCGTGCCTCCTGTATACAATCTAGTCTCACTGGCATACATCAAGGTAGTTAGCACTACTGCTTGGTAGCCTTTGAGCTTTGTAGCAAGGCTTATTCCATGGCAGTCCCACACTTGGTCAGTAGTCCACCGAATGCAGAGTTTGCCTTGGCAATTCTGCAGTTGACCTTGATGTCAATTGTCATTGCATGGGAGAGGGTGCTGCCAAGGTGTGTAATTTGGCCCACTGTTTGCAGCTTTTGTCCCTTCACTGTTACAGTGGGCTCTTCGTGTTGGGCTTTTGGAGCTGGTTGGTGCATCCCTTCGGTTTTCTTTGTGTTGATGAGGAGGCCGACGTTGTGGCATGCTGCTGTGAATTTGTTCCCCCCTGGCTTGCATTTCCTGCTCTGATCCAGCATTCAGGGCATAGTCATCAGCAAAAAGTAGTCAGTCTCCTTTATCCGGGTGACAGCCTAGATTATTAATTAAAACAATAGTTAAAGAAATGCACAAATTAAGCCAGAGTCTGGTCAGTTTACAGTAGTTCAAAATACAGTTCAATAAAAATCAGAACTATTAAAATAATGTCACCCCAATCTTATAACTCTCAACAAAGTCAGACAAAACAAAGCTATTACAAGAAAACAAAGCATTAAGTAAAGTTACAATAAAAATATAGATCTTTAAAGAAACAGGTGTGCACCAATTAACTGGAGCCAGACTAAATGTTATAATCTTTCTGAATAGCCTGAGATGGTCTGGAAAACTTCTCACTGCTATCCTAGCTGAAGTTATATATTCAGGAAGACTCCCACATTGATGGCCTGCTTCTTCTGGAAGAGAACATCCTGTTCCTGAGCAAAAGATGAGCTTGTCTTGCAATTGGAAAAGCTTCTCAAACAACAACCATTCTGTCTTGAAGCTGAGCAGTTGTTGATCGTTGACATGACTAACATTGCTGCTTTAAGAACTATTGGCTCTCTAATACATTATATTTCATATCTTTGGAAAGGCTATTAATATTTTTTGAAAAGCCCTTTGCATGTTGTTTAAGACTATTAAAAGTTGTTAATGTTAATGTTGTTAATGTTGAATATACTTGCTGTGGATGAAGGGGGAGGATTATTTGTATTCAGTTTTTGAGTCTGTTTATGTGTTTAATATGATCCTTAATATTTCAGTTCAAATCTTTATTGTCAATGCACAACATGTGTGCAGTGAAATTGAATGAGCCTCCATCGGTGCAATTACACAAAGCACAGAAATACAGAATACATCCCAATATATAATAAGATTATTGGTGGAAAAAGAACTATACTTAAGAAAGAAGACTAAGTCAGGCTCAAGCAACAAACTGGTCAGACAATTCCTGTTGCAGTCAATAGATCAACACTCAACTGATCTGAAAAATTAGCAGATTCTGTACTTGTGGGAAAATACTAAGAGGAAGAAGCAGTTCAAGTTCTGGTATGGAAAGTTAATTTAAACTGAGAGAATTGTGCTTTGGCTGCTGGGTGTGGTGTTTCTACCCCAAATCAACATATAGATCTTCAAGCGGTTCTGCTGGCAAGATTTTCATGTGGCTTTTCTTTGAGAGAGACTGACCCCATTTTGCCTGCTCTAATATGATTATGCATACTTCAGGATATTTCTGGATGCTGCCAACAGTGAACTTGCTGCAACACTGCCATTATCTCACAACACTTAAGACTACTGATTAGGACTTTGTGGATACTGAAGTGAAACTGACAAAAATTAACACTGCCAGTTTCTCCAAAGGATATAGTTAAGATAGAAAAGATGGATATTCTCGTTACAATGCCCACCATGCCCAAGATCTATCTATCTATTCTGAACATGGACAGGCCATTTTTCTGGTTTACAATAAATCTGGAAACCTGGCTATTAAATATTCTAATGGATGAGTGGGTGGCACATAAGAAAGTTTGGGATACAATCCCAAATAGGAGGGAGTTCTCTTGGTAAGCTTACTTCTGCTTAACTTCATATTCTCCTGACATTTACATGTCAGCCAGGATATTTTTTGACAAGGGATTATCCAGAGAAATCAATAGATCCATATTCAGAAACAGATGGATGTCTGGACATTGGTGCAGAGCACATCTGTGCTGCTGACTTCTCAGCCAGATAGCTTGAAAAGTGGTGACAGTTCCCTTCCCTGACTCAGTTGCCTCAGTTGCCCAAGATTGCTTTAGTGTACATATGAGAACAGCACTTGTGCTTTTTCCAAAGGTTTGTGATGCTGTGGGAGACAGAACACAGCAAAAGGAACCTTTAATCATGTTTCTTAACTTGTACATTAAAACTAAATAGCAAGAATCACTCCCTGATCCCACTACAGAAGCAGAATGAAGCATAAGGACTACAGGAATGTATTTTAATGTAATATGAAAAGAAGCCCTCTGTCTTTGTGTATGTATGTGATGAAAAGCACTGAATTAATGCAGGGTAATTATATTAGAAGGATCAAGATTTCCCTATCAGCTTTTGGATATTGTCAGATTTGAAATTCTGAACAGTGGGGAACAGAGTAATCAGATGTTAGGGTACTAACAAGCCTAAGATGCCATATTTAAAACTTGCTTCTTGTTATCTTTTCTTCACCTATCATTCAATATGTTTATCACACATTATTCCTTCCCTCAGACCTCAGCAGTATTATTCTGCCTCATTTTCTCTGCCTCCTTAGATTTGTGTAACATCATCTTAAATTATTGCTGACATAAATCACTATCCAATAACAGCAGAAGTCAATCTGATCGCTTTAAAAAGAAATTCTTTTATTCAATGGTAGACATTCGTGGGAATTGAATTTGTGGGAAACGTATTTTGAAGTAGCAGTAAACCAATGTTGTGCTGATTGTTCTGCTTAATACCTGGGAAGATCCTGGAAAAGATAATAAGCAACAGATCTGCAAACACCTATAAGCAAGCAAAGTTATAACCAGAAGCCAACATGAATTTGTCAAAAACAGATCATGCCAAACAAATCTTATTTCACTCTTTGTCAAAGTGATTAAATTAGTGGACCAATGAAATGCTGTGGATGTAGTATACTGGGATTTCAGTAAGCATTTGACAAAGTGGACCACAACCTACTTGTTGGCAAGCTAGAAAAATGTGGGATAGACAGCATCACCACCAGATGGATTTGTAACTGGCTGACCAATTGAACTCAGTGTGTAGTCCTCAATGGAACTACATCTACATGGAGGGAAGTACCAGTGGGGTACCCCATATTCTGTTTTAGTCCCAGGACCCTTCAACATTTTCATAAACAATTTGGATGAAGAAATAGAAGGGGAAAGGCATTTACTTCCAGTTTCTGGCAAAAACCATCTATTATGGGCAATGGATTTGCTTAATCACCACAGCGTATATGCTTTATGAGTGCCATGTTCACTTAACAACCACCACAAATTGGGCACAATCACATGGTGACATGCTTAACAACCAGCACAATTTAGGATTGTAATTCAGGAACTCGATTATAGCAATTATAGCTTGAGAACTACCTGAGCAGATGGTAGGTGTCAGTGGAGTATTGTTTTCTATTGCTTTACATTTCTATCCTTTCAAAATGGAACAAAGGTATGGTTAGGAAATAAGATAAACATAAAAATGAGCAATGTGTCAGATAAAAGTAAGTCAGGAATATAAGTTTGATTATGATTTTTTTTTTAAAATCTAACCCTTATCCTAATAAACAGAGTTAGCTTTATTCATGGGACAGGGGCAAGGTGTCACAGCAATTCATTTAGGAGCATAGGGTGTCATAAAATTGAAAAAAAAAAAATCATATGGCACATGAACTCAATGTGCTATGGTCAAACATGAATTTCTTTCACAAACTCCTATTTATTTATTTAATATATGGCATACCATACATGGACTAGCAATAGCAATAGCAAACTCCTACATTCAATTCTTTTTCCAATTCTGTTTTTTTAATCATTAGGCATTAACACACCATTGATGTATTAACAATGAAAATTATCTTGACAATTGCTGCTTTTGGAGATTATTTCCAAATAAGCAATCCAGTACAGGAACAGATTGCAGATGTCAGAAATGATCATCTCAAAGAATGTCAATTACCTAAACATTTTTTTCTCAAGCAAACATTCACAATGACACAATAAACAGATCATTACTATACATAGTGACTTGAAGACAATGGTAGTTACCAGTGAGAAGGTCTCTTTCGGATAATTTTTTGGAGATGGTCCCTCCTATGAAAAAACTCATTATCCTTCAAGATAATGATAGGTTCTTCACATTTTGTCTCCCCTTTCTTCCTTGAGAAATCACTTTAAGTATAGCATCTAAGTATTGTCAGCCTCCTGCAGTGAGTTATGTGGAAGAACAGTAGGTTGTGAATTTCCAAAATGCAGAAATCTTTAAAGGTCTCCTTTAGCTAAATATCTAATTTCTATTTCGAGCAGCATAACTGTTCAGGGAGGAGAAGTAAGGAATAGTATGTTTTTGCGGGGAGAGATACTCTTGGAATAATACTTAACAAGCAATCACTTTTATATCCCATCCAGGAAGCCAGCCATAGCATTCAATGCAAATATTTATTTATACACCTAATAATTAGAGATGAAAGCTGGCTAGGTGTTTTTGGGGCAGTCATTTTCTTTTAGTCCAACCATCTTTTAAAGCTGTTGTTTTGGAAAAAAATAGAAAGTAAGAGTACTATGTAAGCTGCCCTAAGTTGTACAAAATAAAGATATAATAATAGTAATTGAAGAAAAAGAACTGGAGAAGTTAACGAAATACCTAATGTCAACCATCCCACTGGGTTAGGCAGCAAAAGAAACTCCTGGGACATTTTTTTTTACCAGGAGTATAACTTTACTAACGATTCCATGAATACAGAAGTAGAAAAGCCACTTCTAACAATTTTGCATGCAAACAGCATAGGAAAATGTTCCCTTCCCCCCACTAGACCTCCCACTGCCCATTGTCCACCAATCACTTGCACTCATTTTATTTTTGGAATGGTTTGTCTGCCTTGGACATTCCCAGGTGGTGACCTGGGGTGTTAAGTCCATCTCAGGCTTCCAGTCGGCACACTTGCATTCCAAATTCCTTCCCAACCCTCTTACATTCCAGTGCCTTCCATCCCCCCTCCCATTACTGTTGTCTGATTGTGAGCGGGGCTGCGTAGTAAGTCAACCATGACAGCTGCAAATAGAAATACTGTGGCAAAAGAAAACAAAGGTAGTACCGATAGTAATATACACTTTGACTACAATACCAAAACAACTGGAGCACCACTTGAACACAACCAGCACTGACAAATTCACCATCAGTAAATTGCAAAAGGCAGCTTTACCTGGAATAGCTTACATCCTGTGATGATACCTCTAACATAAACATAAACATAAATGCCTTTCCCAGGCCCTTGGGAAGGACTTGATAGGTGGATAAAAAATAACAAATCCAATCTGAACATCAGGATGACTGTGCAACAATCATATTTTAGATTGATTGATGAAAGCTCTAGAGTTAGGATTAAGATTAAAGGCAAAGAATTCAAGGTTTAGTTCAGGGCTGTCAAACTCATGGTTCCAGGCCAGATATACCACTTGCTGGCCCCGCCCCTGCCCGGTTTAGCAAAGGGGAAAAAAGTCCTGATACATCATGTGACGTTGCTGTGATGATGTGAGTTTGACACCTCTGGCTTAGTTGGTATTTTCATTTGTCTTTCCATGAGTAGGAAGAGTAGGGTGTAGGAAGGAGGATGGAAACAACATTTAAACAACATTAAATTTCTGAGACCATGATCTAAATTTTTAGAAGAAAGGAATGCTTTTTTAATGAACGGCTGCATTTCACAGAGTGGGGAAAATGGATTTCTTTGAAACATGGTGAGCTTGCTCAGAAGAGCTTTAAATTGGATCCTGAAGGGATTGGAAATAAGTATATGGAGTAACAGTTTCACATAAGTACTTTTGCATTGTAAGAATTCTGGCAATTGAAGATCACACATCTTAAAATTGTTGAGGTTACGAAACATTGGTTAGGTAATCATCATTTGAATCCCACTAGCCAGAAAACTAACCTTTGTAAAAGGAAATACTAAATTCACAGCTACAAATAGCTCCAAAAGAAAAAAAAATGAAGATGATATCAGATTGATAGTTCAAAGAAAAATGTTCTTGTCTGGTTAGAGAAGTGAGCTGAAATTAAAAGAATGAAACTTAATAAAGAAAAGTACTATTATTATTTAGAATAAGGAAATGCACAACTTAAGCCACTCTATTCCATACAAAGTCTGGGCAGTATACAGTAGTTCAAAATGCAGTTCAATAAAAATCAGAATTATTAAAATAACATCACCCCAATCTTATGACTCTCAACAAAATAAAGACAAACCAAAGCTATTTCAAGAAAATAAAGCCATTAAATAAAGTTACAATAAAACTACAGTGGTACCTCTACTTACAAAGAGCTCTACTTACAAAATTTTCAACTTACAAATTTTTTTTCGAGAAAAAAATAGTCTCTACTTACAAATTATGTTCCAAGATACAAAA